>JAHWFP010184447.1:0-10618 GCA_023313725.1 Lithobius niger | reverse complement strand
ATGTCCGGAAACGGCAGTGAGAAAGCTATGAGACTGAATCAAGTTAGGTTAGGGTTTGGGTGGGGCTTACGTACTAGACAGCCTTCTACATAGGTTGTCCTACGAGGTGTAGCGATTATCTTGCTAACTAATACGGCAAGGCTACGTTATCCTCGGCTCTTACTCTACTTAGTTGCTAAGGAGGAATTAGGTTTGCAGTGGGGGCATACTCACACCAACCAAAGTCCAACCGAAATTGCTACTGTAAGAAAATCACATGTTAGTTACGCCCAACTTCTCAAACTCCATGCACTTACACCATGATGGAAACGTAAAGTCCTAGTTAGGCCCAAAATTAGCCCTAAATCCTTCGCCTAGTAGGCCCGCATTGTAGTCCTAAAAGTGTCCCTGGCAAAGAAGGGAAGCAGGAGGCAAAATTGATGAGATGTTGCTGGTTTGAACCCAGCCGATGAAGTGAAGTTTATTTCTTCTTCAATTTAGCATTACAAAATTCAACAATGCTACATCTGCACATTCTCGAGCTCATGCAGCACGAGTAATCAATAACTTTTATAACTAGTAGACTTAATACATCATTATCACCCCTAACGAGGGGAATTTAACTAACTAACTACATGATTAACGTCCATCGAGATACAAAACTTCCTGAATAAAGGCCAACTCCTATGTGGATCGACCCTACTGAATCTAGTCTAGCATCCTAGGCCGCTCCTACAACAATGTTTCTCTTACGCGTGTTCCCGTGGTTACACGCGTGGTTACACGAATATTATAGTCGGAGAATTCTCGATTTTGGACGGTAAGCCAATTTCTTTCTTTTCTTTCTTATTTAATAATTTATGATGAACAAACCGTGTACTTGTTAAATTATAGTCACAAAGGTCTAAACTAACGTAACCATAAAACTATCGTAACTCATAAAACTATCGTAACTATCGTAACCCTTACTAAGCAAATTGCTGTGAACTAACTGATCGTAACTTAACTAATGCACTCGCGATTATGGCTAAAATGTTGGAAACTTTATTTGGGCAAATAACTAACCTAAGAATCGCGACACAGAATGTAAGCTAAAATTTATTTCCTATCAACTATGGTCCAATTCCTAAAGCTTTTGGAGCTATATAGATCCAAAGATTCAGTTGTCATAAAAATTGCTCTTTTCAAGTATTATTTTGTATATTACAGCTCAATGGAAAAAGATACCAACAAATAACATGGAACCTAATGTGGAACTTATTATTTTAGCTTACAAATTAGTTCTATTAAATTTTAAGTAAGTAATTTGGTTAGTCATGTGTGTTATTTTAAGCAAATATACATGGCGCAAACGCTTTCATTACAGCATACAATGTTGCTTTTAATAGCAAAAAGTGAATAGTGAATATCAATTATACAACATGGAGAAAGTAGTACACTTTTTCTACTCTATGTATAATATGACCCGTCTTCTTCATCCAGTTATATCCAGAGGTATCTTCTGTTCCAGTTATTTTATTAAGGTTCAGACAGGACTCTTCATGATTTGAACAGTCGCATATTTCACAACATTGCCGATTGTTAACAATGCACTTGCATCGGACAGTAGCACACCTTGTTTTTATACACGAGGACTGTACAGTGTACAAGCTCGGTTATAGAAGTAACCTTTGAGCGGTGAAGACAAAGCTTGGGCCTGCTCCATACCCAAGAGTTGTCACTGGCTCGATGGTCTCGCCCATTTGTTGCCATCCATATCCATCTGGGGATGTGTGCAGTGGGTTCGGGATGATGTCCTGAGACCATATATTTGCTTGATATTGAGTACGCAGGACAGCCTGTTTTTAAGTGTTGCCCGAGTTGGACGTAAGTTTTCAGCTTGGTGCTGTTTCTTGTAGAACATCCACCAACGTAATTCTGTTATGAACGTTATTTTGGTGGAAGGTGCAAAAGTCGGTACACAAAAGCTTCAAGAATATCAGAGATATTTGTATCAAGAGAACTTGCATTTCCCAGTATTGTAAAAGCAGTCAATGTCTTGATGTCCGATCATTCAAATGTTTTCGGCATGAGAGCTTTCCTTTATTGAAGAAGTTTCCAGTGTTATCCTCACAAGAAAAAGCATGAAAAGCTGGCAAAGCAGAAGATTTCAATGCACAAATGGCGTTGAAAATTGAACCTACGGATATCACTCTACTTCTAGGGTTACAAATGATAGGACAGAGCTGTGAGTACCTATGAACAGCTAATACTAGCACATCAGTATCCGGTGACACGATGTCTATATGGGTGGCTCCTCTTTGAGTAGCATCGTACAGCGTGTAAATCAGTTTTGTATTTGCCTCTTCTTGTGTTCTGGAAAGGTGTTGAAGGTTCAAATTTGTAGCTTCTACTTGGGTACAAAATGCAACTACTATGGTTCTAGATTTTCACGTCGTCTGTTCTATTATTTTAGTTGAGAGGTACACAATTAAGGCTCGTTTTGTATTGGCGTTCTCTAACTGCTTTTTCATTGTAAGATGTCCTATAGGGGTCGTGTCGCCAATTTTATATGCAACAGGTTGCAAGGTAGGTCCTTGTCGATGTTCTCTTGTCACAGTCTTCAAGGACATGGGTACGTCATATCAATCGAATATCACAAGCATTTCACTGTAACTACCGTAGCTACTTTCCAAACGCCGAGTGAACACATCAGCTAATTGTTTACATGTTTTTAGATCTTTGCCTTTGTCCAGTGACTGAAGCTGCAATCAACAACAATGACTGTATGATATACATTATCATAGGCTGACTAGGCTGTAGTATGGGGCTGGTGGGGCTGCTCCACCTGTTTGGCCCCGTCCGTAAGTAAGCTATATCCATTAGAGCACTTTTGTTCCCGCAGTGATGTAGTGCCCCATCCACAGCAAAGAGAGACCTTGGAACGACAGAAAACTCGTAAGCACCAATGCACTGTTTAAGATTGATTTCTAGACGTGATTTGCAACCACTAGAAGGCGAACCAACAGGGCATTAGTCTCTTTCAGTTCAACAATGGTGTCTTTCACCTTTACTTATTTTCTTGGCCTTGTCTTTCCACATTTTCATATTAAATTCGGAAGTTTGCCCCATACGTTGCATTCGCTGCTCAGTATCCTCTTTGCAACAAACTCCTCGTACATGTGCTGACCCATTTCATGTCTTAATACTACGTCTGCCTTCACTTCACCTGGCAATACTCTTTTTATAATAATATTTACAAGTTCTTCAGAGTTGTCCTTGAAAGGGTTTGTAATCTCAGTTAATACGTTAAATTAGTTTCTGTGTATGGTCATTGAGCCGCTGCTGCACTGCTGGATTGTTTTCATGGTATTTGGCCTTATGAGAGGTGTGTATGCCAGCCAACTCTTGCGATTCCCCGGCCAATCTTGCCATCTCGGGGGCTATTAGGAAGAAACGTGTGCGTGCACTTGTGTTTAGTTTAAATCCACTTATTCCTTCTGAAACTTTCATGCTGCGATTAATATGTTCTAAAGCATGATCACCACCAAGTGAGCTGACAGGAACCACTTTCCTATTCACCACCCAGTTGCCGTTTTGAAATTCCTGTAATAGTTGAGTTGAAGTATCGCCTAAACGTTTCATGCAACAGTGGAGTTGCTCTAGCATAGTTCCTTTTGTCATGTTCAAAAAAATACTTAGCGAAGGCATCCAGCGAACTTAAGTGCAACTGCCAATCACCCATCCACACACTTCTAATAAATATGTAGAGTTCAATCACCATTTGCATGTATTGCAGCATAGCTCTGAACATAGGCCGACTTGAACCTGCTTCTTCAAATGTTTTCAGCTTAGATTCTATCTGCATGGACTCTTCCAACATAGCCATCAATTCAGCATGGACAATCTTTATCCTATCGGTAATACCATCAGCACATAGCCGGTACATTACTTCTAGTATTGTTAGATGTGCATGTACGCATCTGCTGATATGCTTACCATCCAAAATCTGTCTTAGTGTTGTGGCACTGTATATGTTCGCTGCAACGAGGCATAGATCGATTCCGCTGTTTTCAATTTAATTGCGTATTGTTCGTAATAAGCAGGCCATGACAATGTGTAACTCTCCTGGACGCAATGTAATGTTGGAAAGGTCGGTTCGATGCATTTGGAGTTGCTTGGTGGCTATGTACAATCCCACATTAAGGGATACAACAGTTTTTCCTTCCCCAACAACAAACGTAGTAATGGATTGGGCTTGTAACAATGTGGTTAGTACTATTCGTGTGCTGGTACTGGTATAAGGGTGCAGCTGCAACTCGTGGAAAAGCTTGAGTGCTGCTAATGAGAGAATGGTAGGGTGTCCATGTTGGAACATCTCTAGACGAGGGCTCTGTAATGCCGCTTCATTGCTAGACTGTTCACTCCCTGATGCATGCTCAGTTTGGCCAGAATCTTTGTCTAGCTTGTTCTCCATGTTTATTACAGAAACTGCTGAATGGCTTAATAACGTAACAGTTCTTCCAAGTAACCAGAGTGCATCATGTTTGCATGCACTGGTAAAGTCTGTCCTTGGGGTATGTGTGTAGGCGGTGTATGAAAGGTATGTCGGTTTGGGTGCTTTGGACATTTGGCATGGGAGCAGTTTAGTTGCTATGTCTGTCAAGTCTTCATCCTGAAGAGTCTTGTGATTATCAAGATTAGTGGTTGTGGTCTGTCAATGGGATCCGCAGGTTGATACATCGCCAGAGCTGTCAGGTTAGATTTACTTTCTCAGCAGTGGTGTCAGACCTGCAAATACAAAATTGTCGTGGTTTGTGGGTGAAGCTAACATGTAGCAAAATGATCTGGAGTAGTTTTATGGCAGTGATGTCATCCATTGCTTAGTGGCGCGATCTGCTGTCTTGTTTTTAAGTTCGTCCCAAAATAGCTCACAGATTCCAAACATCCGCCTCTTATGGTACCTAAGCACTCAATTGAAACATACAACAGCTTATTTGAAAGCAAAATATTAAGTTCCTCATTATGTACCATGTACTTTGTTGGTATCTTTCACCATTGAGCTATAAAATACCAAATAACACTTGGAAAGAGCAATTTTCATGACAACTGAACCTTTGGGTCTATATAGCTCTTAAAGCTTTATAAATTGGACCATAGTTGATAGGAAATAAATTTTAGCTTACATTCTGGCCTTTTCAACGATGTTTAGAAAATTAAAATCGGATAAGTAATTTTGTAGAAATCTGCGTTTTAATATTTTTCAATGTCCGCCATTTTGAATCCAAGATGGCGGCCACCTGCTATGATTGCCAGTCTGGAATCCTAGGAGTACCTTAAGACGTTCCAACAGGTGAAATGCTTTCACCACGAAAGATGCACGAAAAATCACTTGGCCCCGGACTATCACCACTTTTACGTCTGCATTTTTGATTATCGAAGTAGGCTAGCAAGTATGTTTAAGTATGTTTACAACATGTCTTACTTTTTAATTACAAAATTCTTATGTTTACAGCAGCTCCAGTTTATTTAGACGTCTCAGAGAGTCTGACTCTTCCAGTGAAAGTGATGATAATGATGGTAAGCACTTAAAAGAATGACTTCAGCTTTAAGCCCCATTACTTTTTTTTATTTCTTTAGTGCGGTTGACGAAATAGGGCCTTGTTTCATATTTCGACTGTTCCAAACATATTTGCATCGAGTCTGAACAATATCCAGATGACATGATGTATTAAAATAGTCATCCCTCTAATCAGGAGAAATTCATGGCTTCTATTAAAGGGCAATTACACCCATTTTTACATGCATGTTTGACTTTTGGATCACTTACACAATAACTAAAAGCAAGAATTGCATTAAGAACATGTTACGTACGTCCGACACAATAATTTAATTACTGCATCACCAAAACACGACACAGAGATCGCCATTGTTTTGCTGGAACACGCAGAAATTAATGCCGACAGATGGAGCTCTTCGAGTTCTACTCGCAGCCGATTGAGATATCTGTGTTGACTGTAAGGAGCTCAAGCGTCTGACGGCCTTAGCTCAAATTGCCTGCTAAGGCCGTCAGACGCTTGAGTTCCTCACAGTCAACACAGTTATCTCAATCAGTTGCGAGTCGAAATCGAAGAGCTCCGTCTGTCGGCATTAATTTCTGCGCGTTCCAGCAAAAATAATGGCGATCTCCGTGTCGTGTTTTGGTGATGCTGTAATTAAATTGTTGTATCGGACGTACGTAACGTATTCTTGCCGCAATTCTTGCGTTTAGTTATTGTGTAAGTGATCCAAAAGTTAAACATGCATGTCAAAATGGATGTAATTGCCCTTTAACCTGTAACCACACAGCTTATTTTGCCTAAATGTGGGTGCCATTTTGTTTTGGGGATTTTCTTACATACGTTGTATCTGTATTCAGTGGCGTAACTAGTGAGGGGGCAAAGGGGCGATTCGCCGCCTCTGTAAGATTTTGAAGGCTTATTCGGCAAATTGGCCAAGTCACTAAAGATGTATTTTATTTATAAAAAATAAGTATCTAGTATGAAAAACTGAAAGATTTACATTACAAATTTTTGTATGGTATTATGCAGTCAGCAACACTGATTTTATAAAAATGTTTCCAACGGCATTTTACGAGGACAGAAAATGCAGGAAATAGAAAAAAAAACCGTCAGCTCCGTCCCGGACCTACTAGCTATTATTGGTTTCTCCCTCCACATCATTCGGTTAAATGGCTAGTGTTGCCCTCTCAGTATACAGAACTCTAGTTACGCCACTGCCTGTATTTGTGTTTGGTACTTTGCTGATCTGTGTTGCATCTGAAATACCGGTATATTGTTTGTTATTGCATTAGCTTTAGTTTGACATAAAAAAATTAAAATTCTTCAGTAATTTGCTCAGATATGAACATTACGTAAATGTGGCTACCAATTTGGAAAATTAGCTGCCGTTTTGTTTTGGGGACTTTTTGAGACATGTTGTTTGTTATTACATTATCTTAATTTGATACTAGGAAAATTAAAATTACTCAATAGTAGCAATGTTTATTCAGAAAGTAAGTAATATACAAAATTCATATGCAAACTTATTTGTACTATTACACAAGACAGGGTACAATACACTAATGTAAAGAAGGTTATATTTCTATACGTTTCAAAAACAAGCCATTGATATTTGATGGAAAAAATCAGCGATGTGACAAGCCAACGAAGCCTTAGGTGTTGTTGCGGTATTCGGACAAAATCCCTCTGGATAAAATCCCCCAGGACAGAATCCGTCCGGACAAAATCCCTTTTTTCTGTACGTAATTCACGGGCCGTTAAGGACAACAGCAGCTGTCTTACTGCAAAGTAAGTAAGCATTGTGCCCGCGCAGAGTTGCTTAGTTAACAATTTTAACCCATAACCGCCTGAAAGAACTTTCAGACCCTTTTTTTTAGAGTCGGCACTTGGGCCGGTTCTCGGATTCGAACCGGCACTCTCTTGGTTTGGAGCCGACGACGCTGACCACTGGGCTGTGACTGGCCGCTTTGCTCGGGGTCCCCGGGGACCCCTCACAAAGCTCGCGCTGGGACTTAGTTTTTCGCTGTTGTACGTTGAAGGCGTGCGTTCGTATCTAGGCGGTTATGGGTTAGGTTTAACATGAAATTTTGGTAAATATATAATAACTTTACGACGACGTTTTGCATTAAATAAACACACGCAGTGGAAGGTAAGGTCTTTTATATCTTACCGACAGTTCGGTTACCATAACTACAATCACGTTAATAGGGCTTAACTTCACTTGTGACTCGTTACAAATTTAACACAAGTGACAATTCGTGTAAAATTGTCTTATGTTTTTATTAACTTTTATTCCAAACCAATTCCTACGCTGTAATTATTAACGCTGGAAGAAATACAAACAGTTTACTTTTATTTTCTCGAAATGAACTTTGGCATAGTTAAGGCTCTTTGGCTAAACAAGGCAGTAAATTGCAAGCCTCGAACTTTATCTTTACCAATAGTACACTGAAACTCAGGGCCATGGAGAAAAATGGTGGGGCCCGGGACAAATTTTTGGCCAGGGGCCCCCCTCCTACCTGTTTTTTCCCCCATGGCCCACATGGCTTTTGGGCCAAACGTACCGGAGCCCGGACAAAATGTCCCCCTTGTCCACGCCTCCCCCATCTCCCTGTCGACAGGCCTGCTGATATTCCATTTTTAAGAAGCTGCAATGCAGATAGCTACTGGGAAAAGAACTAACGCTGAATTGTTGTTTTGTAGAGCTGGGCCGTTATAAGAACAAACGGTGGAGTCCACATTAGGGAGGTAAGGAGGAAGGCTGGTATGGTAATGGGACTACACTACTCCTTTTCCCTCACCAGCTTTCGACCTGCCCACCTTAATGTCGGGTCAGAGTTGGTTTCTCCCGTTCTTTCTTATAACGGCCCAGCTCTATCACTTACTCAAAATGCTAGATGGATTAGCATTTTTACCAACAGACGATCTAGTTCACGGTATGGAATACCTTTAGACTCTGCAGGTAACCCCTCCCCCGCCCCTCCAAAAAAAGAAAGAAGAAAATATGTTGACCTACAAGCTAGAAGTGATGCACCACTAGAAAGATTTTTATCTTGTGTTGGCTACACCATTCCTTTGAATGGTTGCCATCAACTGACCGAACAATTTTAAGATATAAATTTTTATTAAATATATATATTATTAAAATACGATAAAAATATTGCTTGTTTGGGAAAAATAATATTTTGTTTAAGGGGGAATTTGTCCTAACATATCTCTAAGGGAGGGGGATTTGGTCCACCGAGGGGGGGGGGGGGGGTTTTTTCGTGCGTTCTTTGTTGCAGCTTGTCAGGAGACCGATTTGTGGAGGAGAGGGTGAATCCGTGTATGCCATGATCAGTTTTGCAGAAGGAAACTGCTGAGAAGCCAAAAGATTTGACTAGGACTTCAGACTCATTCATATAGGCTTTATTGTGGTAGTGAACGGTCAACGACATGAAGGGGGACTTTGGGATTGACCGTCATTTATGCGGGTTACACATTCCGTATTTCTATGATTTGATAACAAATCTAAATTGCGCATACTCACAATCCTATGACAGAGTCTCTACTTAACATGATGCTACAGAGGCGTATAGTTTGTTCCATATTATGTTTGCAGGAAACTGATTGTATGATGTCACGTTTCCTTGCACTACGAGGAAAAAAAAACATGTAAATATGCCACCCAACAGTTCTAACAGTAACTGTGTAGAGTTTACGAGTGTAATATCCACATGTTTTTGCACTCGTAGTGCAAGGAAACATGGCGTCATACAATCAGTTTCCTGAAAACATTATGTGGAACAAACTGAAGTGTCGAAGGCGTCTTACAAGTTTAAGAACTTCGGAACTTCATCTCCAGTTACGGAAAGCTAACCCTAATTACAGTAATGGCACCACTTGCTGTGTGAACAGAAATTACATCTGTCTACACAGGTCGTGGTATAGGATAAAAAAAAAATAACAATGTGGAAAAAAGTGAAAGGGGGCATTACATTGTTGATGGAAACTGAGGCAAGGTGGAACAATAGACAGGACCAGCATGGATAAAAGATCAAAGATAAAAGACACCCAAAATGCATAGTTACATGGATCAATAAGCATACAGAGCAAGACCCAACCATTCAGTACTCAAAAACAGACACCCTTAACCTAACTTGTCGAATACAAAGGCTACTAACATCAAGCCTTGAATGAAAGGAAATAAAGGTACACCGTAATTGACATTTCGTTCGATGTCATGTCTCCCCTTAAATTCTAATGAAGGTTTAACGCCCCCTCCACTATACAAGAATAAATGCAGTGGTTTGGATGGTTTCGGTTTAAACGGTGCTCAGTACACTAGGATTCAAAGGCACATACAGGCGCACTAGAAAGAACAAAATGGCTAGATATAGAAGCTGAAATAAAATAAAATAATGAGGAAGAGTCCATAAAGATCCGTACAGTTTGTCACAGGTTGCATTTCGCCAATAGGTGAAAGTTAACCCCTGCCCCATAAAGGGCTCCCTCACCTCATGTTCTGAGGAACATTATTGTAGTTCTAGGAAAAATGAGATGGTTAAGGCACTTACTTGTACATGAGAGTGTGAAAAAGGGCCCTAATTATTTCTTGCACTTGTTTAAGCAAAATATCCAATATAAACACTTACGATACACTTAGCAAAATCATCATGCACTATAATGAAAAAGGGCGAGGTGCCGACAATGTCTGTAACAATCAGTAACAAACGAAATACTGCTTCCATAATGCTGGCTGTTAGAGCCGAGTTTAATAGTTTCAAGGATGTGCCCTGTAACAATCAGAAAGAGGGCGAACGGGATCATTCTTACCACGGTAGCAAAGAAAAAGAACGACAATGTGAACGGTTGTGTCCTGTAACAATCCGTAACAAACGAAATATTGCTTTGATAATGTTAGCTCTTAGAACCGACTTGAAAAAAGACATTTACTTCCCTAAGAAAACAAAACAGCAGGAGTTCCAAGGGAGGAGGATCAGGGATGGGGGAAATTTCAGACAACTCAATGGGGGAATGCGGGAGGGGAAAGGTGTTACCAGGGGAACCTCATGGGGGAAAATCGAACCAAACAGTGGAAGAATGTGAGGGGGGGGGGG
>JAHWFP010184436.1:136-14513 GCA_023313725.1 Lithobius niger | reverse complement strand
ATTGATAAGCTCAACGCAATGCTGGACATGACCAAATGGACGGATCTGTTGTCCAGTGCCGGGGAGGCAGGGAAAGCTGTTTTGACAAGTTTGAAGAGTGTGATCGCCCTCTTTACCAATGGAGACTTCACCAGCCCATTCGCCATTGCAGATGTTGTAAGTACTAAAAGGATTGCACGTCAGGTCTTCTGGTGTAAACCCTTTGATATTCTACTCTGTTTTTACGCTTTACCTTATATTTTACATTAACGCCTTTACACCTAACCACATGGGCTTGAGCTGAACCAGACGAAGGAAAAGTTCACATTTTCAATTGTCAATAACAAGTCAAAGCACTTTCCCTAAACTCACCAGCAAACCTAGCGCTGTCGCCACACCCAACAAAATTATTCCTTAACCCGATATAAGATTTTGAATCCTCAGCGTGACGTTACTGCTGAAGCATCAGACTCATCAGCACATGGAGTCGATTTTCCTCTGAGCCACTGACTTAGCAGATTTGCAGTTTTGCTGTCCGCCATAATCGCGAAATGGATGTAAATGAGATTGTCTTCACAAAGAATGTCTCCTCTAAGCTAAAAGAAGGAAAACAAGTCACTAGACTTAGCAACGCCATTGACAACTCAAGCATGTTGGGGAACACATGTTGGAGAAACAAACTTAAGTTATGGTGAACATACACTGAAACGTTGACTGGATTGAAGCGTCACTTCACTTAAGACGGAAGCAGTATAACTGGTAGCTGACCTGTTCCATTAGTTTAGTAAAGTTCTGATTGTGTAATCTGGTGTAATTAGCGTAAATTACAGCACTTATTGCCAGTAACGCTAATTTGGCCTTAGATCATAATCTTGTGGTTAATCCATAGAGGTAATCTAAATTGTTGTCCTAAATCTTCAAAAGGTCAAAAGGTCAAAGGGTTTTAGCGAGCGTTAACCGCACCCGGTCATCTGCCCAACGCAGCCCTAAGGCCGTAAGGCCCTAAATCTTTGATTTCGTTTGTAACAATTAAATCGAGCGAAATTTCGTCGAGTTGAAAAAAAAAATTGATAATTTCTTCGATTAATTCCGTCAAAATATACCATGCTTTACTTAAATTCTGTAGAAATAAATCTGTAAAAAAATATGGAATATAGTCGTGTAGCTAATGGTTATACATTAATTTGTTCGACGTCTTTGGCACGTGACCACGTGCTAATGCTGAAATCCGGAAGCGCCGATTTATTTCCATTCAAGATGGCGTCACCAAGTGCAAACGAAACTAGTGTGTAGCGTACACACTTCGGGTCGGATTGGAGGGTGCGGGTCTTCCTAGGAAAGAGACAGTGAACATCCTTTTCTCCAAATTTTGAAGAAGTTGTTTTTGGCTTGCTATACATATAACTTCCCGATAGCAACGCATTGTTTGGTAATTATGACTATTTCTGTACTTTTTTGCAGTACATGGGTACCCGAACTACAAAATGTAATGAATCCCCCCCCCCACCCGCTCGTAAAGAGCAGTGACACGACGTAGTATTATTGCATATAACTCTATGCTGGAGCCTTAATGGGTTAGCTGCAAGGGGCACTGCGGAGAGAAACAGAAGGGCGTCATACTGAAGCCGATGCTGTGAAGAGTGATTTCTTAGACCTAAAACGCACGATTTTTGTTGTTGTAGAAAACAACGTTATTTTAAGCCTAAGAAATCCGCTCTTCCGTTGTTTTTCCGTCCATTTTTATGTAGTGCACCTTGTAGTTATGCCCTCCAAAACCCATACTGGTGCCAATATGGCGGCAAATGTCACTGCTCTATAGTCCAACTTAAGTTGAATCACACAATGGGTTCAAAACGTATCGTGGAGGCAGAAACAGGGTCCAGGATGTCATTGTATCGTAAGTATCTCTTCAAACTTTGTCTATTTCCTTTTTTTTTGTAGGCTAACGATGCCTACAAGGCACTCGGCAAAGTTCAAGATTCCATTCAAAAAGTCAACGACATTCCTCTGTACGTTCCCGGTTTGAGCGCCTTGGATGGGGCACTGGGAACTCTGAAAGGAAATCTGGCCATCGTCCGATGCATCAAACCTACCAACTGCATCAGCTGGCCTTTCGGAAAGAGGTCCATTGAAGATGAGGCCATATACCGTGAACTTATGGATGGCATCATTGTAAACTAAAGGAAGCTGTAGTGTAATAAAGTGAAAACTGGAATATAAATAATATTCTGTTGGGTTTTGTCTATTACTTAGTGGTTGAAATCTTAACAAGAGGTTTTTTTTAATGATAACTGGGACAGCCACCCCCACCCTACCCGTATTGGCCGGTTTTTAAAGCATTGTTGTGACTTCGTGTTTGCATGAGAATACTATGATTTCCCGTTAGCAGTCACCTAAGTTTTCATCAGATTTAGGTAGATCCCCGGTTAAGCTAATCCAAGCCTAGTTTAGACCTCAACTGGATATCCCCACTGCAAAAGACATAGAGGCCGAGATGCCGTTTGCATGAAAATATTGTGCCTGGAAAAAAACATGAAGTCATCAGTACTGTGCATCTTTGTTGAAAATACAGTTCGAATCACTAGTTATACAGAGAATTCAATTTGAAAGACATACAAACAAACCAAATAATTAAGAGTATCGAGATTCCCACTGTGTAGAATTGAGATATCGAGATTCCCACTGCGAGAATTGAGATATCGAGATTCCCACTGCTTAGAATTGAGATATCGAGATTCCCACTGCGTAGAATTGAGATATCGAGATTCCCACTGCGTAGAATTGAGATATCGAGATTCCAACTGCATAGAATTGAGATATCGAGATTCCCACTGCGTAGAATTGAGATATCGAGATTGTCACTGCGGACTCCAATAGGATAAAGATTATCGAGGTTCCCACTGCGGACACACTCACATACACACATTCTCCACACAAACAAACAAATAAAACTACGATCTTAGTTCTGTCGATGTTATATGATGCAATCTACATAACAAAGATCGTAATATTGGTTTGCTTTTTGTTTGTGTGTGTCCGCAGCCTGTGTCTGTCTTACGGAATTGTGCGTATAAGTGATGACGAAATTGTCTGTATAAGTAATGATTGGGAACTGTGTTTTCAACAAAGAGGCACAGTACTGATGGCGTCACAATATTTTCATGCAAACGGGATCTAGGCCTCTTCGTCTCTTAACCCTTGATCTAACTAAATCTAATGAATGCTTGGGCGACTGGTAATGGGAAATCACAGCATTTTAATGTAAATGTGTAATCACAACAATGCTCTATAAAACCGGCAATATACTTGGGTGGGGGGGGGGGGGCTGCCTTAATCTATATAACTATTTTTGTTTGATTGTGTGTCCCAAGAAGGAATCTCGATAATCTTATTTTATTGAAGTCCGTAGTGGGAATCTCGGAGGATTGGTTGACGACTGCTAACGGTGGTGTTTAATTTGTAAGGACCATCAACAATAATCGGCAGATGTAGTGGCATCACAGTTTTTTCATGCAAACGGTAAATCACAACAATGCAAATCTCTACAAAAACGACCATATGGGAGGGGGGGGGGCTGCCCTAAGTGTAACGGTATTTTCATTCAAATGGGAAATCACAACAATGCTCTATAAAACTGGCCATCTACAGGGGGGGGGCTGCCTTAGCTAATACATTCTATGTGGATGTGTTTTTTTTTGGGTTTTGGGAAAGGGAGATTAGTGACGTAATTGCAGTTGTCACAATCACTTAAGTCTTCTATAGTTTGTTCCACATTATGTTTGCAGGAAACTGGTTGTATGACGCCTCGTTTCCTTCCACTACGAGTGCAAAAAACACGTAAATATCCCACTCGCAGACGCTAACAGTAACTGTGTAGAGTCTACAAGTGTGATATCCACGTGTTTTTGCACTCGGAGTGCAAGGAAACATGGCGTCATACAGTCAGTTTCCTGCAAACAGAATGTGGAACAAACTAAAAGTGGAGACATTTCCGGTGAGCAACCATGTACAAAACTGGTAAACGGAGGGGGGCGGGGGCAAAACTTGTTAGGAGAGCGCACAAACCCTGAAGCGCACACTTAAACGTGCTGAAAACAAGCTGTAATTAATAGAGCAGTGACATTTGCCGCCATATTAGCACCAGATTGGCACCAGTACGGGTTTTGGAGGGCATAACTACAAGGTACACTGCTTAAAAATGGAGGGAAAAACAACGGAAGAGCGGATTTCTTAGGCTTAAAATAATGTTGTTTTCTCCAACAACAAAAATTGCGCGTTTTAGGTCTAAGAAATCACTCTTCACAGCATCGGCTTCAGTATGACGCTCTTCTGTTTCTCTTTGCAGTGCCCCTTTCAGCTAACCTATTAAGGCTCCACCATAGAGTTATATGCAATAATACTACGTCGTGTCACTGCTCTATAGTTTGTTGAAGAAATTAAAAGCTACGTTGAAAAGTTAGGTTACATCCGATTGTTTTCAATGGGACATTGATAACAAAGACTTCAGGTTTTAAGTGATTCTAACTAGTGGAGACTACAATCGCCAAGGTTGGAGCAAGATCAGAAGATGGCGACAAGATTGTTCGTTAGACATATTTCGTTTATTCCCGCTATAAGCAAAGCTTTACAACACAACAAAGATACTTCCCACGAGCTGTACAGCATGCTTACAAGTCCTTATAATGTCCGCAGCCTATCTTGAGTTCTTCCCAGAACGAACACCGATAATCGATTGTACGTTTTTTGCAGCAGAGTGCCTTGTTGATATCCAAGATGGTTACAAAAACAATAGCGGCCGTCTATGAAAGCCGCCCCCTCCAGGAAGACGTAGTCGCTCATAAAATACCTGCAGGACTAAGATACGCAGCGCAGACAATAGTGCAGATTCACGCAAGAAATGGTCACTGGCAATTAATTTAACCCTATTTTTACTCAGAAGCAGCACTGGTTTCGATGGTAGCCACGAAAGCAATGCACGCTGCTTTTAGCTTGGAAAGAAATTTTTTTTTTAATTAATTTCTTTTGAGTCTTAAGTCAGCCGAAGCAATTCAATGCTCGTGTGGCTGAACCGGCTCAATTTGGAACATTACCAAACTTCTTAGAGAAGAAGAAATATCTGGCAAAGGGAGATGCCAACCCGGGAATTCGATCCGGGAAACCTCCGATCATCGGAGGGGCCGTAAGATTGTCCAGAATTTGCCAGAATAGTTCCCATAGCCGCTGAAGAAGCATGGTAGCCTCTCAAGCTATCCTGGCCGGCAGTCCTGGCGGGGACTTTGTCAACCTAACTTAAACAACAGGCCAGATAAGAGATTTGCCTTCAGGTCAACAAATCAATACAAAAAACTGATATATTCTCGTTTATATTCAGAATTGTTTTATGTATCTAAATTTAGATATCTCGCCTAAATATTTGATATCTATCCTAATACTTATTTTGACACTAAGTTCTATTCATCAGCCTCATTCCAATTAAAATCCGTATCTGCAGCTTTATTCGTAAGAATACTATTCGATATTCTTGTCTTCACAGAAGACTTTTAGCATTAAGCAGGTCTTATTACTAACTCTACTATTGCTTGTTAGGCGAATTTAGACAAAGTTAGGGGAAGTGTGTTTTTCATCAGCAAATCGTATTTATTCAGTTGCGAGATAAAGCCAATAAGTCCCAGCAACAACAAAACTTCAACAACAACAACAACATTAACAAGAACACTTTAATGACATTAAAATAACTTTCACACAGCCTACAATCAAAATCAAAAAAAAAATTAAAATCGGGTCAGTTTTAGTCTTCTGTACAACCTTACCGGCTGAGAAGACTATTGCAACCACTTTGTCCGTCCGTCCGTCCATTGCTTTTTTCAACTTCGCAACGGTACCAGAAATTGACGTCCACTGTTTACAATGTTCGATTCAGTGTCAAAAGTTAGTTAAATAACATGGCAAATTAAAACATCGTTGCCTCCTTATAACTAATAGACTTCTTCGACGTAACTAAATTAAATAATAGCATTTCATCGTCGAATTGAAATCCTAAAGATTTGTGTTAACGCAGCCGTAAAAACAAAAACATTTTAACTTCGTTTAAATGAGTCTTGTCGTGTTGTTGCATGAATGAATAGGCTTACGATCGAACCAATTTCTCCATTAGGCCTATCTGCTACTTACGAAACTAAAACTGCCGTTAAAAAAGTAGACCTAAAAAATGAAAATTGTCTAAAATCACGTTACCATGGCAACGTCAATAGTAGCTACGAGTCGATGCTGCAGCGTTTCTCCTGTCCCTTCCCTACTACCACTGATCTATATTAGGCTACGTTGCGCATTACGTTGTAACACTGTAATTGTGTGCACGGAGGCATACCGTGTTGCAAAAAATGAATTGGCTTACTGTATACAATCCAAATCTCCGTTAGTTGCTACTTACGAAATTCAAGTTGTAAATTAGGCCTAAACGCTGACAATTATGCCTAAAACGTAAAATAAGCAACACGTTTGTAACGGGCAATTCTGATGGTTACTGTTTTTAGATTATATAATAGAGATAGATGTTGCAATGCGTGATAGAAAAGTGTGCCTCACTATTGGTAGTGGCAAAACTGTACAGAAGACCAGATGCGACTAGGTAGTCGCTGCAGCCGCTTGTTTCGATCTGTACGGAAGACTAAAAAGTCGCAATAAGAACAACAACAACAAGAAACTTATAGTGACATTACAATCACGTTCAAAAGGCCCTGGTCCCTAGTTAACACCAACATTTTTAGCTACAAAAATTGAAAAATCGATTCAACCTCCAGAAAAGGGCCAAGAATTAAGAGGGCAAACAACAAGAAATGTCCATTCTGTGGATGGCGAACAGGTCGATTGTTACCATTAAAACTTTACCTACAGTGAAATAATAATTATAACATGGCCCCAAATACCGAGTTTCGTCAATATGCCAATCCTGGGAAGAAACTATAGGTTTTTTAAAGTTTGACAGTTAATATGGAAGTTCGTGCTGAGACTTTCATAAGAGCCATCCTTATTCAGTCTCATGTGGTCTTATATACTCTTATGTCCACTTATGTACTGTGATTTACCCTTTTATACCCATATTTGCGTTTTTGTACCCTACTTGTACCTTATGTCCATTAATTACCCTTTTAAGTCAGTTGTTTTTTTTACATTTTTACACAAAAACTTGCCGGATGCGTACGGGCACTTTCATTCCAGTGAACTCGCTTAAAGACGTTACTAAAAGTTTAAAAAAAAAATGTACTCGGTGTAAATAGGTTTAGGTCGAGTACAGCTGCTACTTAAAGCTAATCTTTGAAAAATAGCAAGAAAGTGTCCTGACGTTTCACTTTTCTTATTAACTTTCCTATTTTACTTCAGCTAAAAGGATGTCTGGCTAGGAAAGTCAACAGAAGTATTTGCAACCGATGTTAACCAAAAAAGCGACGTTGCGTAAACTTGTTTGCAGGGTCAACACTGTAACGAGTGATACCGCTTTAAAACATGCTGGTTTGCGCTTTTGTATTGACGTACATTAAATGTATTCATCCCATTTATCACGCAAAATAGAATCGGGTCTATAGTATTTAAGGCGAAAAATTCTGAGCATTTGTCACTTCCAGTTTCCTGCAGAAGTGTTGCAAAACCACTCCGTAAGTATCAAGTACCGAGTAATAAGAATAACAAGTATTACTTCAAGCTACTTTGTTTCATGGGGCGATTTTTAAAATGTATCAGAAGTTGTTAAAGCAGTGTTATTCTCGCAGCGTTTTCTTCGATATATTTTTTAACGAAACTTAAAAAAGTTCACCAAACTTATAAAGCACTTGAAGAATGTTGCAAAGTAAATCCTGAAAGGTGCACACGTAGGGTTTTAATGCATATGTGTGTGCACTTTCAGATTTTTACTTTGCAACAAACCGTGCGTCCCGTTTGGCAAAGCGCTTCAGCAAATAGCTTTCTTGGCTCAATGCTGACGTCACCAGTAGACGTTCGGCGCTTTGCGAGCAAACGGGACGATCGTCGTAGGAAACAAGATGGCTGACGTTTTTATAAAAATAACTCGTTTGTAAATATTTGTGCTCTTGGTAAAAAACACGCGCGCCAGTTGTTTTCCAGCACAGTGTAGACGACGTATATTTAGTTCGGCTGTTTGCAGTGAAGGGATTCAGTCTGGCAAACTAAGCAAACAACTAAAAATTATGAAACATATTGCACTCACGATGCACTCACTCGCTACACTCGTCAGTAGGAAATCAAGAATTGCAACGTTCTTTTTTGAAAATTCGTTTTATAAATTAGTGTTTCAGCGAGCACACAAAACTAATTATCGGTATAGCGTCTTTTAGTCCCAGTAGAGTCGACCGTAGGCTGAAAAATGTGCCATTATCTCACGTCAGTTCGATAGCGTCCACAAACAAAGCAAGCGAAGCAAACGTCAGCAAACGAAGCAACGTCAGCAAACGAAGCGCTCACGCAAACGGAGCAGTGATTTCGCTTTGCCAAACGGGACGCACGGAAACTTAACAAAACCGTTCGCTGCTGCGCACAGTTTGGTACTGCCAAAGCACAGAACCCTCGATAGAGCTGTATAATACAGGAATCCAATGGCAACACGAAAGTTAAAGAGTCGAACGACCGACTTTAATCCATGGTTGTACACATTTATTACGTAACAGATGTTCCCATACGTAAACTCACTTTTTTCACCTTTCGTTCAAAACATGTCCGTTCAAAGGAAGAGTCGTCATCTTGAAGACGCGACTGTGGGATTGTGGGATCGAACCATCGCAGCAGCTCACAACAGAGGTTGATTTTTGCGGAATTGTGAGCATGCGTGAGGCACAGTTTATTGACTGCTTCTGGATGGATTATCGACTGACTCTGGATGGAGCCATTAGTCGCGTTGAAACGTGACGTCGTTTCTCTCATCAGACACTTTTGGGACGTTCTGTTAAGGTTTCAGTTCATTGAGGGTACCGAACTGTCTTCAGCGTGTGTTGGTTCGTACACGTGTGGGTCGTTTTGGAAAAACCTCAATAACTGCATATTGGCTACGAAGTTAGCAGCCGGAGAGCTAACTACAAGGGGGATTGAAATAGAGATAAAACAAGCGGCTATGCAACTCTGCTACTTTCGAAAATGTTAAGGCGCACACCTCTATCACGCACTGCAACAACGCCCTCTATTGTATAGTCTAAAAGCATTAACTCGTCACAATTGCCGGTTAAAAATGTCTTAGCTTTTAGGCCTATTTTTGATTTAAGTCGCACTTGTCAGCTTTTAGGTCCAATTTTGCCTGACGTTTTAATTTCGTAAGTAGCAGCTAACGGAGAATTGGATTCGACAGTATAGGCCTATTCATTTATGTGTATACGGTGTGGAGACTTGATGTTGCCGCGGTAACGTAATTTTAGGCCAACCTGCCGTTTTAATTTCATAAGTAGCAGCTAACGGAGAATTGGGTTCGAGAGTGCCTATTTATTCATGCAAGACGGTATCGAGACTATTTTTATGGTAAAAACAGTTTGTCTCTGTCTGCTGTAGAGCAGTGACAATAACCTCATATATTACATATAACTCTATGCTGGAGACAGTAACTGGGTTAGCTGCAAGGGGCACTGGAGGGAGAAAAAGAAGGTCGTCCTGACTGAAGCCAATGCTGTTAGAGTGGATTTCTTAGGCCGAAAACGCGCGATTTTTCTCGATTTGTTGGCAGTTGCTGAAATTTTTAGCAAGCGGAATCTTTTCATTCCCGATTACAACCTCGCAGCGTAAAGGAGTGGAGAAAATAACTGTTTTTTAAGCCTAAGAAATCCGCTCTCAAAGCACTGGCTTGACTAGAAGTGCCGTTGTTTCCCCCTCCATTTTTATCTGGTGCCCTTGTAGCTATCCCTCCAGATGTTATCCTCGTAGGCGATACGGCGTTATTGTCTCTGCTTCATTAACAAGTAACAATGTGAAAAATGTTCCTTCTAGACCAACGGTAAACAGCCTGGAATTTGACCTCATTTAGTCTGGAAAACCTGGAAAACTCTGAGAAATTATTTCACGATTTTGGCGGGAACCCCGTAGAAAATCCACTCCCACAGCGTTGGCTTCACTAAAGGAGCCATTCTTCTTTATCTCCACGTTTATCCATAGTGCACCTTTCAACTAGCCCAATGACTGGTTCTACCATATAGTTATATATACAGGGTGGTCCAAAAGTCCGTTGCACCCCACCAAAAGCACTACAGAATTGGAATTAGGAGCCTGACCCATAGGACTTTGGTTTGTCCCTAAAATGAGGGCCACCCACTGAGCTTGTGTTGGGGCGCCCTGCCCCCTCCACCCTCATATATAATTTAACTTTTTTCCTGTGAGAAATAGTTTGGTTCCAATTGGGAATATATGCGCGTAGCCCAGACAACGTGATAGCCGTGATAGTCTGCTTCCTTATTCAAACATCGATTTAATTTCGAGATAAAAACCTATAATTATTCTTAGTGAAACATTCTGACAATAAGTGCGTTTTTGTTTTTCAGAGTTTTAACGCCGTCACACTACCCAGTCAGACACCATGAAGCTGTTGTTGGTTGTAATACTTTTTGCCTGCACGTGCAGCGTGTTGGGTGATGGTTTGATTCCAAAAATCACAGTGCCCGACGCAGTCAAGAAACTGATCCCAGCGAAGTTCCTGATGCCCCTGGACCTACTCAACAAACAGTTGGATACACTCAATGGATTCTTGGACCTCAACAAATGGAAAGACGTTCTGGCTACCAGCGGTGATGCAGGAAAGGAAGTCTTCAATCTTCTCATGTCCGCCATTAAATTGTTCAGAAATGGACAGTACACCAGCCCATTTGCTATTGCCGACCTTGTGAGTAGTAGGCCGTCGCATTTACTTATTATTGGCGGAAGGAGCAAGAGCCTATTATAGGAGACTTGTGACATAAACGTCAAAGAGTTGTTGTGGTATATGATGTTAGCTAAGCTGTCCATGTAGATTTGGGTGGTGTTGATAATGTGCACTTTCGGCTTCTCTGCTGTGCACACTGTTTCAGTGCTTACATTTTCCTTAAATGTAGATTCAAGTCGCGTGCAGTCGCGGGCAAAGATGCAGAAAGTTCGGTAACCGGGTAACGGGGTTGCTGGGTCGTCGATTAAAAAATTGGATCTGCGGGACTAATGACTAATTATGCTTTTAATTTATAACATGCCTTTCATCCCCACCCTTCCACTTTTCCCTTGTTTTCTTGCACAATGGGGACAATTTATTACTAATTATCGTGTCTAAGAAAAAGCAAGGTTTCTAAAAAACACAGTTTTAACTTCTGTTTTTACTTTCATCTCTTGAAGTTTCCCCACAAATTCTCAACCCAAAACCCACACCATGGACACTGTCCTCTTGAATGCACTTCCCCCGCCCACTCTTTCGGTTACTAAATGTGGAGGACAGGACCACAAGTGCCATCTGCATGTACATCCCCAGGACGGATGAACTGTCGTCGACCACTCAGTCGCAACCGGATGTGTGGCACAGACATCGTCGGTGGATGAACGCTGTGCTGGAGGCCACTGATTCATACCAAGTCACGCCATCCAACAAAATACGTTATATTTTAGGAAATTGTCTCCTAATTTTAGTGTGAAGTCATCCGCACTAAAATTTGAAGATAGCAGTGCCAGTCTCGGTTTTTCTTCTCTTTCCCCATAAATCCCCCCCCCTATCGTGGGGGACGGGGGGGGGGGGATTGATACGATTACAAGCATTAACCGAAGTATGTCGTAAATTGGTAGAGTTTAGTCAATGTTCATTACCTCAGAAATTACTTTTGCCTCATTGCAGTGAGTGACATTGACAATGCAAAAATAGATTCAAAATAATAGTTTCCAAAAACAATCGCAGTGTCCACCACATTGTTGTTTGCCTCCTTTTTCGCAACACGTTGTGTGACAAAACCTGTAATATGCTATATTTACGCGGCTACCAGAAAAGGCATTTTATCAATGCTATTTCAAAAATGCCACAAAGCCAATGCATGTTTACAATATGGGAGAATGCGCCTCCAATTAAGGTACGCCATACAAGCAGAACACCCGTCTTCCTCTTCTTCTTCCTCTTTTCCATCTTCCTCTTCCTCTTCTACGTCCTCCTCTTCCCCTTCCTCTTCTTCTTCTTCTTCTTATTCTTCTTCCTGTTCTTCTTCTTCCTCTTCTAATTCCTCCTCTTCCTATTTTTCTTCCTCTTCCTCTTTTTCTTCTTCTTTTTCCTCTTTTTCTTCTTCTTCTTACTCTTCTATTTCTTCCTGTTCCTCTTCTTCTTCTTTCACTTCTTCTTCCACTTCTTCTTCTTCTACTACTACGCGTCTTTTTCCTCTTCCTCTTCTCCATTCGGGGCTCAGTGGATGCAATGTACTGCTTTAAATCTGCTTGTAAAAAATTGGGTCATCTAAAAACCATTAAATAAAACGCAAGTGAATCTTTGTGATTGTGCTGTCACGTGCAATTATTTTAAGAGTTATTTGGCTAAAATGCGTATAGCAGAAAGACAAATAAAGAGTGGAGCGTAAACATGTCTGCCATTTGTTATTGGAATTTACCTAATCTCTCTATGCACTTGCAAGTGTTAACATAGCAAACGACAAGTGGCATTCGCCCAATTCCGATTGGTGGACCAGATCCAAGAAAACGCTGCAAATGGGCATTTACAAGTCATCACAGAAGTGACAAAAATGTGATGCGCATACCTTTGAAGCAGCATCAACTGGCCGTGCAGCCATAGGGATAGGCAGTGCGTTTTACAACACTTACTTTGCAGACCAAACAGGTGTTGCGTTTTAAAACATCTAACTTTGCTTTGACATGTTTGCTGAGTTGGTGGGAGGGATTATGGACCCGACAAATCGCCCACAAGCCCACGGGGCAACAGGGGATAGCGACTTAAGCATGTGTCACACGGCAAGATTTTTACTCCCGATGGGACTAAAAAATCGGGTCGGGAGGGTAAGTTGACTCTTGTGACAGGGGAGCCCATGACATGAGTTGGGAGCAATTAAAAAGTCGCCCAAACTCGATGACCAGGCGACGCTGCCAGCTCTAGGGGTCGCGAATTTTTCTCACGTGGCCGATAGATTCCAAGCGTGAACGCGTGCCACGCATACCAGAAAGTTTGTGGACCCTGAGGGCAGTAGGAAGTAGAGAAGTTTGGTCGAGTGACAACTGCCTAAGGACACTAAGGAAATGTAGGGGTAAATCGTTTCTGCCCTAAGAACAGTCGTGTTTGGAGGAAAAAATCTTGCCGTCTGACTCGGGCTGACCATGTTAGCTTTCCCACAAGACTACTGGAATTAAAGACAAAGGCTGTTGTAATTTGCTAGCACTGCTGAGCAATCAGACCTGCTTTTAAACTATGGAATATGCTCTCGGTTCAATTAAACTTTGAGTATTTTGTAGCTACTTGCGGAAATATGTCATCACCCAACTGACTCTTGACAATTTTTTCAATACAAGATTTCAACTCTTTTTGCGAAAAGTTCATAATCATATGGGAAAACAATGTTTGAAAATTTATTTGTGCTGAATTTGTTTGACTAGAACCCACTTACAATATTTTACGTGTCATCTTCCACACTAAAATATTTAAGGACGAACTAATGCTCTGGTTGATTGCGAGTTACTTTTGTAAGGGATTGTGATGTTTTTTTTAATTGCTATTAATAGCTTTCATTGGATGTTAGCAGGGCCCCACAACGGGGAGTGGGGGGGGGGGCAGGTGGACCCACTCTACCCAGGCCCGGTCACTCAAGGGGCCTGCAAGGCTTAAAAAATATTTTTTCCTGCAAGTTTTGAGTTTTTATGACTATGAGCAATATACTCGATTTGTGCGTATTGTGAATTATTTTACACTCCCAACAAACAACAACTCCAATCCAACAGCAACGAGCAAGGATCATGATCACGGAAGTATAAGCCTGTCAGCCATTTGGCCCAGATGCATTCAAACGTAAGCAGCCCGAATTAATGAATTAACCAACTCGTTGAGCACAATAGTGGCCGTTTAACGCAGTGTCAACTTTTTAGGATTTCAGTCGGGAGAGGGAGACCCACTGTAGTATTTAGTCCCAAGCCCCTAACTTTGATGTGGGGGCCCTGCATGTTAGTTCTGCCGAATTTTTCTTTTTGCGTTTTTGATTCATGAATTGCGTGAGTTTTTTTTCAATTTTGTGATCAATATTGTGATTATTTTTTAACAAGGTTGATGTCTTTTATTTTAATTTTTTTATATGTGTCATTATAATACAGTTTTCATTTTTTTCGTGCACTTTTAATCTGTGTTTTCCCATGTTTTCCCATTGTGTTCCATGTGTTTTTCCCATTGTGTCTCCCATGTGTTTTTCCCATTGTGTCTCCC
>JAHWFP010184435.1:0-41997 GCA_023313725.1 Lithobius niger | reverse complement strand
GAAAAATAACAGTATGATTTGTTTATGTTCACTCTTTTTTTTTTTTTCCAAAGTGTTGGGTATTACATTTTCTGTTTTTTTTTTTTTCACTTTTCCTCTTCACTCCAACTTAATACATAGTCACCCTCTGTAGTAACTTGCGATACTCAAAAAATTGGAGCCGGGCCAAATGGCATATGTGATAACTTCGCTAATTTTTTTTACCAAATTTGACATTCCGATACCCCAAATTCATAGTCTTGAAGGGAGATTTCCAATGGTGTAAATTAAAAGCCACTGCTCGGCTTGATTCGCACAACCTACTTGCTATGTAATCATAATTTGCTTTAGGCATGGCTGTATTAACTACTCGTTTTCTACTACCGATGAAGTCTATACAGAACCAATCGAGCCGGGCTGATATTATGGTGACTGGCTGTGATCAGTTAATTTTACAAATACTGATTTTGACTTCCATTATTAGACGTTATTTCTGGTTAGTTGTGATGTCACTTCTGGTTTTTGTTAAGGATAAAAAATATTTCATTTAGAACGGAACTGAGGGTAATGGCGTAGAAAGCAGATATATCAAAAACATTTTTTTTCCCCTGAGGAGCAATTGTTGGAAAGTTGACTAGCACTTGATTGGTTTGGTAGAAATGTAGCTGTGCAGCCCAAATTCTGATGGGGAGAACTGTGGTGGATTCCCACAGCAAGCCGTTGTTTAGCCAATTGCTTCTTTATGGTCCGTTGTTAGGACACTATGATCATGAGATCAGAAAATCATAAATATGTAGAAAAAAAGTCCATTTTATGACATAAACTCAACTTTGGTTGCATAGCCAAACCTAATCGTTACAGCTGCGCATAAGAAACTTGTACAGTGTTCAGGGGTTAGGACACACCTGCTGCTGCAAATAAAAATTTTAACTTGCGAATACACCTACATAATTTTATAACAATTAACTAACGGGAAGCCAATCACGCCTCCTTAACACCGATTAAATTGTCTACCTCATTCCTCCATCTTGGTTTTTACGATCAACTTGACTGACATCATGTGCGCCACGGTATAACGAAAGTTTAAAAGAACTGCATTTGGTAGGCCTAAACCAATTTCTAAACGTGTAAGACGTACCTGATAGACAAATGACACATCATTTGAGTTACCAGCGATGTGCACTGAATCTTTGGTTACCATGGTGACAATAGATGAGTAGCCAAGTGTGTTAGGCCGCTCTCATTAGGTTACGCCTATCGCTACTACTATGCGAAGCGTAGCGGTGAAGGCAACCCTCAGTACGTAAATATTACGCGGTACTTGAATTGACCGCAAATATGCAAAATAAATTAATAATAATTGTCATAAAACTTAGTGTTGTTATGAGCATATCATATTTAAATCTAAGTAAGAAACAACATTTTCATTAAAAAACATGTATTTACTTTGGTTGAAGCGCTCTAGAGGAGCTACTTCGTCCTACCACAGCGAGTTACTTTCAGCTTTGGTAAATTTGTGACGGATCGTTAGGGGGACAAAACTGCTTTATTTATTAAAGCAGCGGTAGAAAATACCATTCCTATGAACACTAAACGAACCAGAAAGTGCATCGGGCAACAATTTGTACACTTTACTAAATACCAATGTTCCGGTCGAAACTTTGACTGACGCTACGGTTTGTTTACGTTGGCTGCTCATCATAGTGACTCGCCAATAATTATGCACCACCAAGACGCTTCACCAGCTCAACCAAACTAAGTCGGACGAGTTGAACCAAGAGTACTACCAAACCAGGAGTAAATCTAAGAACTGGCAGAACGAGGTGAAGGCAGTAGAGAGGTAGATGGCAACGAACCGTGAGTAGAAACAAAGGAAGAAGGTGACCAAGTGTACGATGAGAAGAATCTGCCCACAACATCAGGAGCGGTTTACTGTATCCCCTGCAAAGGATGCCCAAAAGGTTATGTAGGGAAAACAAAACGAAAAATTCACTAGAGTCAGAGAACACGCAAAGCAACAGCCGAGAAAGACAGAAGAAGTGCAGTAGCAGTACACAAAATTAGGACCAACCATGACATCCACTGGGAGGGAACCCAAGTAATGTTGAAATCGAACTTTTTCAAGGAGGCATACCTCCATGCCTTGGAAGCGATCACAATTCAAATTGCCAAGAGGAAGCTGTAGGACTTTTAAACGTCCAAACCCCAGCATTTAAACAAACAAAAATTGTAATGCCTGACATGCTAAAGGCGCAGTGGAAAAGATTTCTTCCTACAGCAACAATTGACTAGTCAGAACGACTACAGCAGCAGCCAGAATGAATAACATCTCAAGGCCGACTGGGAGACTAGTAGTGTGGAACGAAATTCAAAATTGGAGCGATCGTTGGTGTATGAGAAGACAGTTTGTGTGTGTCTCGTAGTTCGTGCCTGATGAAAATAGTTAGTAAAAACTATCGGAAATTTGCTAGTTTAGAAGAAACTGGAACTCTTTTGGTGGTGTGTAATTATTGGTGAGTCACTTTGTACACTTTTATCATTTCGTGCACACAGGTATTATGAATTCAAGCGAGCAGCCACTGCCGTATTATGCAAGTTGAAGTGATGTTTAAAGGAGACAGTATATTCTCGTTTCAAATACAACTCGAGCGTATCTTTAAAAACTTCGTTAATTTTCGTACTGTGAAACGCCATAATGTCAACAAAACTCGAAAAATTCCGGAAAAAATTACCGCACACTTTCACAATCAAAACAACAGCTTTGTCCTGCGAATTTTCGATAGCTTGGGCTGGTATCTTCTTCGGGCCTCAAGGATCTCTTGCGGAATTTGTCTTCGTCTGCTTCCAGTCAATCTTGTGTTCAGTCGCCATGCAATGGCTGGTCGACTTCATTGTCAGTGGAGAATAGGAACGAACGATCTAGGCCCGCAACACAAATACAGGAGGCAACGTTGCCAGCCAAATTCAAATGCGATAGTTCGTCGAACTGGAGTGGAAAATGTAGAAAGTCCGAGCTATATCCTTGAGGCCCAAAGAAGATAGCAGCCCAAGCTATCGAAAATTCGCAGGACAAAGCTGTTGTTTTGATTGTGAAAGTGTGCGGTAATTTTTTCCGGAATTTTTCCGAGTTTTGTTAACTCCAGCGTAGTTTTAAGTATCGATAAATTTCTCAACCACTCGTTACATTCCCAAGCTGATAAAAACACCTCGTGCAAGCGTTCCGGTTTTTTCAGCTTCGGAATGCAACTCGTGATTGAGAATATTTATTGATAAAAAAAACTACGCTCTCGTGATATTACTAGTGATAAAACACTTACTGGTTGCATTCGGACTGTCACTGGGGTTCCCTTTTTGGTTGCAGCAGCAGACAGATTCTCAGGTAACAACTGTTGGTCTTTTAGAAATTGATCTTCTGCACCCTACAAATGACTTTAGTTATCCAGAATGCAATAAAGAGTTGGGCTTGGAGCTGTATTCGAACAGAATATATTACCTGGTCAATCAAAATATGCAAATCTGGGCCCCAATAGTTCTGCAGCAACTCTGTTGCATCGTACTCCTGCAAAGAATAAAAAGCAGCAAATAATGCTTGTTCTCACAGATGTGGACACGGGGATTATTGTCCCTGCCTTTTTAGAAAAACGCTCTTTTTGTTAAAATTTTGTTTTGCGAATTAAAAAAAAAACCCACTGTTTTCAACGTGTATTTCTTGATGAAAAAATAGTGTAAACAAATTTGGGGGATCAGAAACGACAGTTCAACTATCAAGAGAGTGTGCTTAAAAATTACTACTCTCAAATTGATTGTGCTCATTGTCAAAAGTTTGCCACTGCCCCCTAGGGTGTCTGTGCATGCCACTGGTTCTTCTGCAATCTTGTATCCAACTCATTTACTAAAAATATATTACCTTCTTCTGTAAACAAAAAATAAAGTGGTTAATAAAGTAGGGATTGATGCGGAAGATACATGTAGGATTCAATTGTAAAGTTCCACACAAAAAAAAAAACTAAATTACCTGTAAATTTTAGCATTCTTATTCTCGAATGCCGTTTCCCTCTAGAGATTTAATTGAATTAACCTTAACGCCAGCTCCCTACCCCAAGGTGTGCATGCCCACCTTACTCCAGAATACGTATAAGAGCACTCAAGAGCGTGAGAGATTCATTTTTCCTTCCTCTTTAATACATCTCCAGGTAGTGACTCAAGAGGGGACATAGGGTGGGTACAGGTAACGTGTATTTTCGTTAATGCAATAGAAACAGAATTTAGCCGGTGGTAGCCGGCAATTCTCTCTTTCTATTGCTAAGAAAGCATAAATTACCTGTTAGCATTTACAGTAGACCCTGATCATCACTAGTGGAGGTCACCACCTGACGGGTTCCCTAGAGGTCAGGAGCTGGTCCTCAAAAAAGTCACAGACTTATTGTCTGCGCAGCATATCTTGAGTCCAGTAGGTATTTTATGAGCAGCTACGTCTTCCTGGAGGGAGCGCCTTTAATCAACGGCCGCCATTGTTTTTGTAACCATCTAGGATATCAACAAGGTACTCTGCTATCGAAAACATACAATCGATTATCTGTGTTTGTTCTGGGGCGAACTCAAGATAGGCCGCGGACACTATAAGCACTTTAATTTAACATAACAGAAAAATACAGAGTGGTCCACAATAAAACTGATGACCCAACATTTTCTAAGTCCAACTTTTCTAGTTAGCACCCCGCAGAACAAGATGACAAATCTACCGTTTCATTATATTTTGTCCTCTCCTGGTTCTGAGGGGTGCTAACTAGAAAAGTTTGACTTAAAAATTTGGGGTCGTCAGTTTTTTGTGGACCACCCTGTATGATCTGTTTCCAGATTTCATGGACCTGAAATGGGCCGTTATTTGTTTAGTGCTGTGGGGGCTGGACTACACCTCTGGCTGAGATGATGGGTCCTGGCTTGTGAAGTCCATCTGCGTGGGTCATCACATCCCTGAAGTAGTGGGAAGTGAATACTGATACATTTCTCCATGATCATGATGCAGCTTGTAGAATCTCTGTAACAGGAATGCTGTTGTGGAATACCCATGAAGTGGAGATGGGACGTTCTCGTCGTGGCAACTGATGTTGATGTCGGCTTTGAGGACTGCCTTGAGCTCTAGTACATTTATGTGATCCGAGTCTTTTGTTGACCAGAGGTCTGAAGCTTCGTGGTGTTCGATGCTTTCCCTCACCCCTTCCGTTGAAGTGTCCGTGAGAAGAATTAGATCCAGTTGAGGTTTGTGGAGCGGAACTGTTTGAGACAAAATGTGAAATTCTGCCCACCACAATAGCATTTCGATTGGAAAGCATTTGTCGATGTGGTGAGAAAAAATTTCTTGGTGAGAACCTTTGATCCATACATCTATGTGGTAGTGATGGAAAAGACAAGTCATCCATCTGCCGTGCAGAATTATATTTGCCATGGAATCTATTTTGCCGATTATACTGTTTAACTCGGTGAGCTTGTATGAGGGTGTCCTTAGAAATTTCAGGAGTGGTAGCCTACAAAAGATCTTCTATTTTTTTTGAGAGAGAGCATTACAGTTCCTGACCATCGGTCAGAAATGATCCCTCGAAAAAGAAACCTTTGAGCAGGAGTTAGGTCTTGATTTTGATATGTTTATCCCAAATCCAAGGTCTTGGAGAACGTAGCATGTACTCTCGAGGTCTTGTAATAGGAGTGATGGTTGCTGGTTTTGCAGGAGCCAGTAGTCCAGATAAGCTGAGACAGAATTTACAGCTGATGTAAATGCGCTAGAATTGGTCTGAGGATTGCCGTGAAAACTCTTGGAGGAGCGTTCAGACCGAATGGTAGAGTCTGAAACTCGTAAACTTTTTCGTTTCACATGACGCGGAAGAGGCGTGAAGGGGGAGTGAAGGAAAACGTCTTGCAAATCGATGGAAACCGTCCAATCACCTTGGTTTAGAGAAAGTTGAATGGAGTCTAAAATTTCCACTTTGAAGTGTTTGTTTTCCATTAGGCGGTTGAGTGGCTTTAGATTGAAGATTAGCCTTCCCCTCCCGATTTCTTTGGCCGCAAGAAGATTGAGCTGCAGAAGCCCGGACCCAAAGGGTCTTTGCTTTCTGTTATCGCTTCTTTAGTTAGGAGTTTGTCTATTTCTTTAGATACGTACTCTGAAGGAAGAGCTGCGAACTCCCAAGGAGGTGGAGAGATCAGTGCAGGTTTCTGCAAGAAGGAGAGTCTGAAGCCTTGACCGATTGTTGAGAGAATCCAAGGGTTGTCTGTGATCTTTTTCCAAGAAATGGTGTCGAAGAAGGCCTCCTACTGGAGATGCCAACCTCCATCTTTGGTTCCATTGTCTTTTTTTTAGAGTTTCCGCCGTATCGAGGAGAAGTGTAGCGTTTAAGCTGTTCAGGGGCGAGACTCCAGTTCCTTCCATTTCCTCTCCCATGAGAGGAATGTTGAGTACCGTTGCGATTGGAGCCGTAGTTGTATTGCGGATACTGATTTCTCGGTCTAAGTCTTCTTGTAGTTACGCCTGTTTGACTTCTTGTAAGGTTGTTACACTGAGATTGTTGCTTGGGCTTTTCTTCTCTAGGTTTGCAGGACATATCAAGGTGCACTGTGAGCTCCGTAACGAGAGCTTTCGGTTTCGTGTATCGGCTGATTGCGCAATTCATGCTTTGTGGAGTCGTTGAGGGTCGAAATGGATTGCAAAGCGACATCTCGCAGCAGACGAGTTGAATTGAAAAAGACACATGTTAACCAATTTATGGATTGAAAAGTCGCAAAGCAGGCTTTCTTGAAAACTTCGTTTATTACGTGGCTTCCCGAGAATTAGTTTCCAAAGACAGCTTTTTGCAGAGGGAGTTTGCAGCAATGTTAAGAATATCTGCTTGAGAACTTGCACATAAGCCTTGTTATCTTTAAGAACAAATGACGGAACTTCGACCTTTTTTGGTATCAACATGCTGGTCCCGAAGTTGAGTTTTACTTCAGCAGAAAGGAATTCCAATTGGGCGTAATTTCAAAATTAGTAGGATTGGCCTAACCGTCCCCTAAAGGCTTGAAGACCCAGTTCTCTGTCCACGGTCAAGGAGGGGAGGGGATCCTTTGTCGAGTTCTAGTGGCTCGCCTTTCCTTTGTAGAAGTCCACCATTACGGAGCAAAGTGGTTAAAAGTGTCGTGGATTGACCAAATACCGAACATTTTAATGGGGCGCGATCACGTAGGCTTGAAGCCAAAACCAATGGTAAAACCTCTTTTTTTAGTCAGGGCGTTCTCATCCGAGGGTTTGAAAACAAAGCTATCAGGAATGACATCTTGAAGAGTCTTCCATTACTCCGAAAGTGGCATCCCAGCAGGGTCTTCGCTTTCACGATGTGATGTGATGATGCAGTGCCAAAATATGCATGACGTGAAGTGTCGTCCGAATCATAATCCCTGTGAAAAGCGTGAGATGTGTCCTCTTCAGAATCATGATTTCCACGTTGTTCAAATATTTTTTTTTCTTTCGGTGCTTCGTTTCCGGTCCGTGGTAATCGTTTTTCTTCCTCTTCCAGTTTAACCTTGCAGTTGACTCGTCTTTGTGCTTTCCTTTAATTGTCCTGTGTTGCCCCCTTCCGGTGCGACACCTTTCGCATTTGCTTTTAGGAGAAGACTTCCGGTTCGTCACATCAAAGGCAAGCCCATGTGATGAACTAAAGACAGTGAGACAGGAGAATGGCTATGATGCTGATGGCAGTTGCAGCTGAAAGAAAGCCTTTGACGGCGAGAAGATTTCTTATTTGCTGTTGAAATGGGAGACTTTACGGTTTGATTAACCCAGTTGTGGACCTGACAGTGTTTCGACGGGCGAGGTCAGTGATTCGGTTAGCCGAGGGAGAGCGGGGCAAGAGACGGTGGTGTTAAAGTTGCGTTTGACCAGATCATAGAGCTCATTAATTTCGTCTTTGGAGAGCGGACCTTCATGCGACTTTGTGGCAGCAGTAACCAGGCAAATTTGTTAACGAGAAGAAACCGACAGATCCAAAGGGACTGCTTTAAACGTCTGATAGCAGCGAACGGTAGAAATGGCTGCAGTAAGACAGTCTGGGCCGAAGGCTGAGACGAAGTCGAAGGTTTCTTGGTTTTATTTCGATCGGTGGAAACCTTTAATTTGATCTTGGAATATTTCCACTTTTAATTTCTTTAGTTCGGTTTGCAAAACCTGGTTAGCAATGGAAGACGCCGATTGTTGAGCCAAGGTCGTAAAATACTGATAGATACGATCCAAGTTCTGGTTTACAGAAGAAATTTGTTTGGCTGCTTCCTTGAAGAGAAAACTACGAAGATCATCAAAGGTCTTGAAGTAGAAGGAAGACTTGGTTGGGTAGCTGATGTGGTGAGTTTGACTGGAGCCCCCGACAAGGGACAGTCAAGACCGGCAGAAAGATAGGTCGATCGTTGCGGGGAAATGACGTCAGCAGGTGGTAGAGAACCCAAAGATTGTTTACGTTGACGGCGTGGACGGGAGAACAGGCAGCCGAGCGCCTAGGCAGGTCATGCCGAGAAAGTCTTGAGCTTGACGATGAGGAGTTGTCAGTCGGAGAGGGCCGAGGGCCCGGAGACATAGCACGATAGATAGAACAAGTTGCCGGTGGAGAAGAACTCTTGTTCGGCTTCTTAAAAGAGCCCCATACTCTGGCCATGATGCAAGCTTGCAGAGCAGAGCACGTCTAAACAAGATGAACTCTAGAGAATGAAAGATGAATCTCTTTAGTTCTAAGCGCTTTTATACCTATTCTAGAGGAAGATGCGAACCTTGGGGCTAGGGAGCTGGCATTAGGTTAATTCAATTAAATCTGTAGAGGGAAATAGCATTCGTGAATAAGAATGCTAAAATTTACATGTAATCCTTATTCTATTGATATCCACAGTGAAAATCTTGATAACTTTTGTTCTATTAAAGTCTGTAGTGGGAACCGCAACGACTGCTAATGGTGGAGTTTAATTTGTAAGGGCTTTCAACAATAATTGGCACATGCATGTAGTGATGTCACAGTATTTTCATACAAACGGGAAATCACAACAATGCTCTATAAAACCAGGCATATATTGGGGGGGGGTGCCCTAGTAAAAATAATAATAATAATGGCATAAAATAATTTACTGGTTCAGCATTTTCCTTCCAAAAGTGGCCATACAACTAAGCTTCAAGTTTATTATTTATATTTTAATATAGCATCCATGAACTTTTAAGCGACACAACTGACGGACTTACCAGTAGAAAATCAGCTGGCAAGCGAAACAAGTAAAAAGCTATAGGTACATCTAACTGATGCAATCACTAGGCGCACATAAAACTAACAATTAATGCCTGGAAAATTCCCACTGCAGCCCAAGTTTTAGCTTGCATTATATATAGCACACCACCAGCGCTACAGGGCCTACTTCAGAGAATAAAGTGAAACTACTGAGGTTTCGCAACCCTATACGGCACGTGAATAAATAAAGAAATGAAAATGTTACCATATTTCTGATAAGCCCCCCTCCCCCAACTTAAAAATCTTGACCTCCCTCACCCCACTCGTCCAAAAGTAATCCGACTGTTCACCCACCCTTCGTCTTCTCCTCCACCACCACCACCAAAAACGTAGGCTTTTCTTTTGCTTACCGAGACTGCCCGTAGACGATTTCCTGTAGCCAAACTAAATTAGCAGTCTGCATCAACAAGTTAGCAGTAAGGTAAACTTGCCTTGTCCTTGACGAAGGGACAAGGTTGAGATCAAGACACAAGCTAGTGTTTTGCCCGCCAAGATAAAACGATAACATTCAGATAAAGTATACTATATATGAGCATGGCTACCACTAGACACGTTGTGTCTTTACAGCAATGGTAGTTTGGCTGTTTTCAGCCATCTGAGGATAAATAACAACGCGACAGAAAAGGCTGAAACTTGTTGGATCGGGAGACTTTGGTCACCTGACAACATAAAAGTCAGTATTAATGACACAGCTTCCCTTTTCTTATTGAAAAAATTATGTAAATAACGTTGATATTTGCCTAATTACGTACTACTAACACTTTTTTTTGCATCATGAAAATAAATTCTTCCATGCGGTGAATAAAGCTGGTTCTCAGCTCATTTTACAGGTATTGCTCTGTAGATGTGCCTTTTCATATGGATCTTTCTAATTGGTCAAGTGGTTCAGGGGTTAGGGAGCTACAAACCACCAAATTGATTGTTTTACACCGTTTTAAACATTGTTATGCAACAATGCTGAACTGAACATTAAATAAATCCATGCGTTTGCAGTACTAATAAAATGCTAATCAAATGAAAAAAGGTGACTGCCACCCTCAAAATCTAACGAAAACTAACAAACAAAAAAACAAATGGACCAGAAAACTAGGTTGGTGTTTCCATCTCATAATTACTGAGAAAAAAATAAGATTTCAGCAATTTGGATCAAAAATATACCCCAAAACAAAACTTGTTAAGGATTCCCGCCAAGCTTTTCAGCCTTGTGAAGTCGTGATATCAAACGGCAAGCTGTTTCGCGAAGCTAATCCCACCGACTAAGACTTCAAACGTTAAATGAAAGAAACTGAAAATTGCCCAGTAAGCAATTTTCATATATTTCATTTAACGTTTGAAGTCTTAGTCGGTGGGATTAGCTTGGCGGGAATCCATAACAAGTTTTGTTTTGGGGTAGATGTGTTCTAATTTAAACCTCTTTTAAACTGAGATTCATACAGTTTGAAACAGACCGATCACCTGACACCCAAAGACCAAGGAGCAAAGAGGCAACGCTCGTCTTAAAAAGTTTACAGAAAAACTTGACACAAGCTAAGTTACTGACGTCCAAAAGTGCCTTTCCTCCAGTTTGGTCAGTCGTTTTATTATCTTACCTTAACTTGATACCAAAAAAATGTATCCTTCGAATCCCCCCTACCAGAGAGCCTAAAAAAATATCGGGAAGGGGATACATAATGAACAGTCCCTCATTGCATACCAAGTTTGAGCTCGATCGAACAGCAGTTTGGAAAACCATTGCCTGGACAAACGAACAGTTACAACGTGAACGAGTCCATGAGATTGAGTATGTATGTTAAAACCGAGATCTTTTCTGCCACAACTCAATTAAAGCAAAGAAATTGGAAAGTTGTATATTTTATTACTAAGTACAACGTGAAATATAGTGGAAAGATGCGTGACATGGAATAAAACTGCTTGCATTCAGACTAAATAATTCTTGAACATTAGGTAGAAGCAGAATTCTTAATCAGTGCAAAAAATATTTTGTTCTACGGTATTAGACTTGCACTCAACCTACCTTCCAATCACCAGTGTTTTCACCCAGGTACCCAGTTAAGGCTTTCTTTCCCCAGGAACAACTAATTGGGTTGCAGATTGGAGAAAATGCGGACACACTGCGATATTTACCAGGATTCTTTAGTGCACAAATGAGAGCTCCATGTCCACCCATACTGAAAATAACCAATACAAAATGCCAATTGAGGTAACATGAAACCAACGTATTAAATATAGGTAACTGATTATGCAACAGCCTAGCGACACTGCTACTATTGTAGTTAATTCCACAACCAGAAATCATATTCTGGTTATTATGAAAAAAGTGGTTGTAATAAATAGGTATATCACTTCTGCAAAGTTGAAACCGAAGGATGAAAATGACCTTTGAGACCCACGGATTTTCGCGACAAGGTCATTGGCTATTTCCAAGACATAGCGTCTATTAAAACTGTCTTAGCTTAATAGACCATTTCAACCAACTCAACGAGAAAATTCTAGTGGTACAAATTTTAAACTGCTGTATAATTATTTCACAAAAAAAAAAAAACCACACAGAAAAATAAAATAAAGCGCTAAAATACAACTACGAGATCGTAGAAATAGCACAATTACAAAAAGAAATACTTTTGTTTTTCAGCACTCCTGTAAACATTTAAGTTCAAGGGAATTGGACATTTCATTCTACATTCGTTTTAGTTAACGAAACAACATTCACAAACATAAATTACTTGGCGTAACCTCACCAAGCAGTGACATACCTATGGCCGAATATTGAAATCTTATCCGGTAAGGCAGGAAAGTGGCAGTTAACAATATCTTGAAGCTATTGCAAAATTTATAAAAAAAAAAAAGAAAAAAATTACCATTTGCAAATATAAATTCAAAAGATAGTTTGTAATCATAATCAGCAGACTGTAAAAGTTTACGACGACTCAAGACTTCCACTTCTGTCTTATTAACGACGTACTCGAAAAGATCTTTCTTCGCATACAAGACTATCAAATCCACTAACCCACTTGAAGAGTCTTGGCTCTTCACTGATGATCTTAGCACAAGGGAATAAAATACGGATATAAGCCTTAAAAAACTTATGCTCTAATGGCATACATACAAGAAGAAAACATAAGTCATCATGTCACACTACAACGCGTAAAGAAGCGCCATCTTGTTTTTTTTGGGAAGCTGGAGATTCTTTTACATGTATTAGTGTGATGCTGATGGTTTACATGTAGTTTTATTGCATCTGTTCCTTTACTGCATCTGTTCCTTAAGTTTTCTTAAGGCCTATATCTGTATTTCATACGCTTAAGCATTTTTTAATACGAATACAGATACCCGCTAGTACACAGAAATGACCGTGTTGAAAATTCCGCAACGGTAACTAATTACTCTGAAAGTTCATCTCAAATTTTGTGAATGTTCAGGAATAAATATGCACAATTTCATAATTAAAGAATACACTTTACCAGTATTCTTGCAAATTTTTGACAGACTGTGTTCGTCTGTCTTCTTGAGAAGAGTTCTCCAGTTTGCTTAAAGATCAGCGAGTTCTGAGCCTAATAAATACAGGAGGCTAAGCCAGGTTGGAACACTGAATTCAAACAGTAATCCATATGGTGACGATGTAGAAAGAAGCTTTCCAACAAGCAGTAGTGCCTGATGAACAAACAGAGTCTGTTGATATTTGCAAGAATTAATACAGGTAAATTGAATTCTTTATTATGAAATTGTGCGTACGCACAATTTCAAAACTGACGAACAGGTTTCCTAATCAAACCTGAGTGAATCAGCAAGCAACAAATCTTGATCGGGTGCAGATGAGCTGGAAACAGGATAAGTGAACGGAGGACTTGTGCCTGATGACAATACGTTGGTGATCAGAAACATCACGAAAGCCGAAGGTCATGACGACTCCAAAGGAGGCAGTCGAGTTGAAGAGAACTTCAAGACATCAGCGAAGACAACATCATACAAATTGTTCTATCCACTTGTGATCCAAAAGGGTTTTTGAAACCCCAGTTAAGGGCAGCCAACTGGCAAGGTCGTAAAGCTTTCGCTTTCGCATATGCCAACAGTGACGTCATCAGCAAGGCGGGAAAGGACGCCAAACACTTCTGCTTTCGCTTACGTTCCATAGAGAAAGCGGAGGGGGAACAAAAGAGCACGTGCCAACAAAACGAGCTCCAGAGAATAAAATTTGCTTCTTATGTGCCATGAGCATTTTTATATTTGTAAGGAGGGGTGTGCGCACGCGCACTTCAGGGTTAGCGAGCTGGCTGGTGATTGGTTTAAACCTCTGGCGGTAAAAAGCATTTGAGAATAAAAATGCTAAAATGCTAATGCTATTTTCCAAAATGGCAGCCAATATGGTAGTCCACCAAGTGTTTCTGTATCAAAATACGCTACCTATGGTCCAATCTATTACTCACCAATTTTCAGACTTCTATCCCAAAAGTGAGAAATTCAACCTGTAACTACCCTTACTATACCTTCCAGTAAATTTCAGTTTTGGTAAGTAGACAGTGCACTTGCAAATTATATTTTCATGCTAGTTTATAGCAGAATTATTTTTTCACTTGAACACTCTCGTCATGGAAGCTAACAATTATCAAGCAACTGTCATCTCTATTACAGCAGAGTAATTTCTTTAGTTACTGTGAAAACAGTCAAATTAAGCCATAGTTAGTATTAGTGTCACATTCTTCATGTGACCACTCTGTTACATTTTGTCGTATTAAAACATTACTCAGAAGTTTTATCGTGAAGTTTGGTTTAACTTATGTCTCCACATCTCGGTATGTTGCTCAGCCAGCCTTCTTGCATTCTTTCAAAGAGTATTCAGTCTGTTATATTTTAACATTGTTCGAAATCTGTTTTGAATAAACTGTTAATAAAATTTCTGTTATGTTCGTATTGTAAATTTAATCAACGTTCTCACACAGGTTTGGCAAAGAACTGTAACATGAAGTACGGTGAAAAACGTAAATTTGCCAGCCCCCATGAAAGCTGGCTGAAATTTGTTTCTTTTGTTAAGTAAAAATGTATACCTGTGACTTTTTGCATTTATGCTCTCTGTGCCTTCAGAATTTAAGTTGCGCCGATCTACCCAGCTCAACAACCCACTGTGCATGGGCAACCCTCCTTCTACACTAGTGAATTTATGATTTTTTTGTCCTGTATTTGGGACTTGTTCACAATAAAATGTTAAAACACTAAAAAAAGTGCGAGCTGCCACAAATTGTGGACTTCACACAGCCACCATGTTAGAAAACCATCCAATATGGCGGCTGTATGAAGTGTACAATTTGTGGCCTTTTAAACGTGTTACATATTTATTGTGAGCAAGTAAATTCCTGCCCGAAAATTAAATAATTGGTTCCAAATTCATGTTCTTGTTAGTTTTCTTGCCAGTCAGAGGACACCTCTATCATAAACTAATTTTACAACAGTAATCCTTCGAATGTAGCTAAATACTTTTGGCTCACCCCTACCTACCTCACCCCTTCACGTCAGATTCGCGTGTTTTCAGTGTGTTGGCATTATCTCTCTGGCACCGTGATGGGTTCATTTTTGGGTAGATGTGGGATGAGGCGTGTGGGAGGGGGAGATTGCAATCTGCTGTATAATAGCGATAAAGCGGGCGCTCAAACGCCTTGCTCCGGCACTGCTCCGCGGCGATCCGATTGGTTGATCAGAGTTGAGGAGTGAAGAATTATTGATTTTGAGATCTTTGATGGAACTCATAGGCGTGGTATTTGGCACGGAGCCTGCATTTTGTGCAATGTAGAGATAAAGTGCTGATTGTTGATTGATGTACCATGCTGCAACAAATTGGCTGTCCCTCATTTCTTCTTCAAGAGTGAGAATGTTCGGGGGTTGAACTCTTGGTGGGTCAAGAGTTCCTTCGATTGTTTCAACAAGTCGTAAAGTGGGTGGCGAATGCGAGGATCCCAGAGTCCTGTTTACAGCCGTAAAGGGTGTTCAAAGCGAAGTTCACCACGGTATCTGAGTTTGGGGTTTGTGATGAAATCTTATTTTCTCCAAATTCTAGGCGACGCCCATTTCTCTGCTTAGGAGTTGTGCAAGGAGAGATTCCTTTAGTTTGTCCTTAGTGGTGGAGAGTAGTAATTCCGATATGATATACATGCATTAACGGCTATCGGTTGCTGTCCGAGATTTCCCCACCCTTTCCTCTGGAGGTTGAAGCACTTCGAAAGGTAAAGTCAATGGGCGAGGAGGGATTTTGAACCACAGGCAAGTCACCTTGATCTTTGTGAGTGATAGAGGATGAGGCCGTTGGTACTCTAACTTTTGGTGTCAACCCTTGAGGCTCCAGTTTTTGCTTGGGGTGCACAGAATGGGAAGAAGATGAGTCTCTGTCAGACGGTTGTTGAAAGCCGTGGCGTTGCGGTTCCATAAATAACGTGTGATCTTCGACTGTAGGGTCAGAGTTCGTTAGAGAAGGGATGGTGGAGTGTCTTTTAGATTCCATTAAAGACGGCATGGATAACCCTAGTGGTTTCGGCTCCATTGGCAATTCATACTCGGATGATGAAGTGATTGTGGAACTTGGTAGGAATTCTTTTGGCGATGACCCACCCATTTTGTAGGGGGAGCTCAATGGGGACTGGCGAGGAGTCAGTGGGATGAGCTTTGGCATTTTCTTTTGAGGTTTCTTCACTACCGGAAGGGGACTTGCGACTTTAAGTAGCTTAGCTTTTCTTTCCTTGGTCTGCTTGGATCCTAGTTTTGCTGCTCTTTGGAGTTTGACGATCTTGAGCCACGTTACAGGAGAGACTTGGACACATAGGAGGCATTGGTCTCTTGTAATATTCACATCGACGATGAGTTTGACACACTTTGTGAATGCCTATCCGCCCTCTCACATTCATACCGAGACAGGAACAGGTTCCAGGGTGCAAAATAACTGGTTTTCTTTGTTGAAAGCCTGAAAGACGCTTCCTCTGTGCGATGGGGATTTGCCGCCTCACGTTCTCGCCATGTCATCAGAGGAACTCGTGGACGATGGTTGAAAAGAAAACAGTCGATGAATGTCGTCCGACTTGCAGCGTGAAAAAACAGAAGTGGCGGCGGTAGACGAAGGGGTTGATCACGGCCGCGGAAAGCTGTAGGTGCATGGAGTTCAAGGTCGTTGCTACGCAACGGAGAAGAAAACCCCACAACGGGAATTGGGTGGGGGGAGTGACGTCATCCAGACCTAAGTTCGAGATAGCGGGAGAGGAGTCAGGCTCGTAGCAATCCAAAAGCAGTGGGTTATTTGACATCGGAGTGGCTTTGTAGATGTGTGGTTGAACGAGAGCAGGTGTTGTTCCATGTTGGAGGAAGGCCGGCCTAATTGCTGGTGAGAGGAAGAGGAAGGCTAGTCTTCTGTTTCAGCCAGTGTTATGAACGAATGCTAGTGAAGTGCCCGTGTAGTGATGCAGAGGACTGGTAGCCCGGAGTCTGGACGAAAAAGGATTGAAAAAGGGAGGGCAGTTAGCTTCCCAGAAGTCCTAAGGTTTTCGCTCGTTTGCAGAGAGGTGGGTTGGGATGTCTTCTGCATTCCGAGTGAAACAGTCGGCCATGGAAGGATGGAAGCTGCGGCTCGGCGACAGTTCCCAAGAATGGTTCAGTTGAAGGACTTGAGGACTGAGTTGACTGGAGTTTCAGGTGGAGCACAGACCCTGTAGACAACTTTGGTGCCATAAAGTTGCATCGAGTGAAGTGTGGTCGTATAAAACAGTCTAGATGCAGTGGTAATGTTCCTTTGCAGAAAGGAAGAACGGGGAAAGTCAGTTCAGTTAATTGAAGGTTTTTTTTTTTAATTCTGAAGCTTGTTTCTTCCCCCTCTCCCTCCTGAGGGTGGGGTTGCTTCGAGAAGACGCTTCTCAGGATTCTGGTTATGACGAATTAAGCCAGCGTGGGAGATGAATGCCAGGGTGGTTGTTGCTGGGGTGCAAGACATCATGGCCAGAGGGAAGCACTAAACAGATGGGAGTGCGAACTTCATGGTTGCGGTGTGGAGGTGGTCTCAGAAGCGACGTCTGATGGTCACTAGAAGCCGACGATTGCAAGAGGATGCAGCTGATGCTTGATGGTGAAGGAAAGCCCAAGGCAGGTGGTTGACAGGAAGCCTGAACTGATGGGCGGTTGAACGAAATGCCGTTGACGTTTGGAGGTTGGCTGCGATGAAGAGCAGCAAACTGTCGAGTGTGAAGGTCACAGTTGCTTCAAGGCGGGCGAGTTGCAATGAAACGGACAGCAGGCTGACAAACTTGAAAGTTAGTTGCTATGAAGGACTGTTGATGGATGAATCCGAGTTCGATTGGCAGGGATCCATAGAGGATGGTTGCGATGAAAGCAAATACAGCTGAAGCTCGGAGGATTGTTGCTGTGGAGATCCGTAGGGTGAAGTGCCAAGGTTGCTTGAAGGTCAGTGCCATTAATGCAGGACAGCAGTATAGACTAACGCGAATGCCGGAGACCTACGTGGTGAGTTACAATGAAGGGGACAGCCGGCAGACGAATGCGAATACCGCTGTGACTTGTAGGATGGTGGCAGTGAAGATCGGTCAGGTGAACTGATGCGAATACCATGGTTCCTTGAAGGTCAGTGGCAGTGACTGCATGCCCATGGAGGAGCGTTGCAATGAAGAGACTAGAAGGTCGACGAATGCGAATGCCGTGGCCACTCAGGAACAGTTGCAGTGATGATCGGTGAAGCTGACGAATGCGAATGCTGTTATGACTTAGAGGATGGTTGCAGTGAAGATCGGTCAGGTGGATAAATGCGAATGCCATGGTTCCTTGAAGTCCAGCGGTGGTGACCGTGGGCCTATAGAGGTGAGTTGCAATGAAGATTCTAGCAGGTTGACGAATGCGAATGCCGCAGCCGCTCAGGAACAGTTGTGGTAGAAAATGGTGAGGCGAACGAATGCGAGTGCCGCCGCTGTTCAGGAGCAGTTGCAATGAAGAGTAGAGGGCAGGACGAATGCGAATGACGGTGTGGCTCAGGAACAGATGCGATGACGACCAGAGAGGCAGACGAATGAGTCAGTGGCGTCACTTGTTGACAAAATTCAAATCCAGGATAGAGAAGAGAAGTTATTCGTGTTGAAGCGAAGCGGTCAGGAGTTCAAACGAGATGAGAAGGAAGAGGCGACTGCATGACAGATCGCCTTGAGAACAAAAAGATGCATTTGCCTTCGAGCAAGCTATTAAGTAAGGAGGGCTGCACATGCGCAGTGGGTTGTTGAGCTGGGTGATCGGCGCAACTTATATTCTCAAGGCACAAAGAGCATAAATGCCAAAATTCACAGGTATAGTATTTTTCCAGCAACAAGTAACCAATCAATAGCTAGTGTGTTCAGCACTATAATGAGTTGCAGTGTTCTGCCTATCGACTTTCTTACTGTCAAAATACTAGTCCCGCAGAACAGAATTTTTGGCTTAATTTAAAATTCTTCTTCTTATTTGGCTGTTTTATACTATTTATTAGTTGCATATAAAAGCTTTCTTGTAAGAAATAGCTTTTAAGAAAGCTACAGGACTCGTTTTCTTTTATTTACTCATAACTACATTTTTTGATTTTGTCTTTTGCCAAATCACAGCCGAGGAAAAGGTACATGCTGATTGAAAAGTGTCGACTTTCTGCACCGCATAGACACCATTTTTGTGAAATTAGCTAGTAGCATCCCCTCAGCAATGTTATTGACACCTTTTTTCAACAAGACAACATTGCGCTGAATCACTAATCATGACGTGGTCTGGCAATCAAAATTTCCCGATGAAACGAAGTTTAAGCCTTTTCTGTTGCAATTTTTCCTCCGATATCTGCAAACTGCCTCAGCGTAAAGGCAGTCTAGTGGTCGGCATGCTCCTACACAAGTTATTTAGATAGGATGGATGTTGAGATAGTCACCGAATTTTAGCGGGCAACACATTAGCAAGTATCTTTCATCTAATTACCTCCTTAGTCACGTAGGAATACATCCTATAATTATTCTTCCATTTTTCTTGAGTAGCATTCACGTAAAATCCAGCACCAGTACCAAAATCCCATGACTCATCTTCACCTTCGATACCACACCCTCCTGAAAAAAAAAAACCCAAAGAATTGTTGTGGATCAATTCCATGAATTCAGGTTAGGTTTCGAAAGTACTACATTTTCTGAAATTCTACTGTAATTTTCAACATCCTGGCATTACCGAGTTTCAATTTAGATTTTGAGCGGTTCCTATTATGTGCACTGAACATAGTTCAAGAAATAAATAACTTCTCTTAACAATGATAAAGTAATTTACAGACAGTAACAGGAAAAATCTGATTAATCTGTTACTAAAAAAAAGCCATCTTATTTAATATTACGCAAATATTATTTAAAATTTTGCAGTGCCACTAATGTATACAGCTGAGCACGTATAAAATAGCATGAAGGAACAGCACTACAGTATAAATGAAGTTAAACCAGTGCGAGAAGAAAGCAGCAATCTCTGGTCATAAAGAAAACTGCCACACGTTACACTGATTTGAAGGAAATACAAATGGCTAAATGAGGTGAACCTAAATGCTTTGCAGTCTTTCTCACATCTGCGAAATTGACTTTCATGGACTCGGCAAAAAAAACTGAGCACATCACATTGCTTATGATATACTGTAACTAGAATAACATTACCGGGAATGGAAGCTATGACCCAGGCAAAATAAAAACACTGAGTACAATCATGCCAGGAGCGCTCCTGACAGCTATTACCGTAAGTCTCACTCCTTGACATCGGTAGGCCAATCACTGACAGCCCAAAAATCGCGACTTTTGGAGTCAATCTGGTTTTAGGTCTAAGTAACACAGCAACAAAAATATGCAATATGTTTGAATCCCTGGGTGAAAACAGCAGCAGCATTTTTTCAATGCAGCTCAACATCAACAACGTAAGCGAGTAGCCTAGTCGTTTCTTTACCCAGTTAATAAGAAGCTAGTTTTGAAGCTACTCCGGCCGTATTTCACCAGGCAAACACAGGGGTGACCATCTAAGTCCGAAAATGCCTCCACTTTTGTAAACAGGACTGATCAGATAGTGGACATTGAAAGTTTGCTGGTAGTCGTAAATCTTGCCAAAGAAGTAAAGTGGCTTTTTAAATAGCATTCTCGAAATATTTTTAGAACAATTTACCATAATTACATGATGAAACATAAAAAAAATTCATTATGGCTCATGCTGCTATGGAACATTTTCTGAGAAACATTTGTTTTCACTTTCTGTGGGCAAATAAAACTGACATAGTTACGTACTTGGGCTTGTATCTGGGGCAACAATCATCAAGCCATGTTCTGCTGCGTACCTTTGAGCCCCTGCTTTGCTGATAAAGTTCTGTTCCGTGCAAGTTAAACCTACAACAAAAACAATCAAACATAAAATAACCAATTGTCTTACACCTACAAGAGACGGAGTATTGTAGCATGAGACTAGCAATTTACACACAATTATAGCGCTTAATTTAAGTCAGTAGGTTGCATTGTTTGAACAATGTGAAAGGCTGTTTGAACAAGTCATGCAAAGATGGATGCCGTTCAGTCTGCGAGACTCCGCTACATCAGGAATACAAATGAGAAAACTGCATAAATTGGGAATGGAACCTACTTCAAACCAGCGTGTTTCTGGAAGTTGAGGAGCGTTGAGCACGAGGACTCACTATTGCATTAAAGGCTCTTTAGTTCTGCCGCTGAATATGTAACAAAACAACGGTCTACTTCACCATAAAACGGCGATTTACGAAGTTGAAAAGGGTAAACCATTATCATCTTGGTCAGACTGGCCTTAGAGATAGTGGCACTGGGAGTATATCCAATATCGTCAATAGGTATTGAATGTTAGTGTAAAGGAATACGGTTTGAAGAACTTGTGGAGATGACCTCTGGTTGAGACGGAACTGACTAAATAGTTCTTGCATTGGGAGCCTGCCCATGCCCTTCATGATATTGTTAATCTAAAGACTGTCACCTCGCAGCTACCGTACAAGTCCTGAAAGCCAATGTGATGAAAGTGATCCAGATACGGGAGACTGTGTAAACACAGTTGCAGTCTAGGCGCTTGCTGGTGAATCGCTTCAAGGATGACAGTTGAGGCAGCTTTTAGTTAAAATGTCTTCCTTTTGGTTTGAAGAATTTGGTTTGCTTTGGCATCCTTCACAAGGTTAATAGGGTTGGTTTTGGGTGACAGTTTCTACATAATTTATTTGTGTAATTTATGTCGACGATTTATGCATGTTCTCAGAAATATACCAGGAGCACATAATGGACATTGCCAAGGTGCTGCAGAAGCTAGAGAAACGTTAATGAAGTTTCCTTTTGTGTTAAAGAGCTAAGTAACCTCAAGTGGCCATATCTTAAAACCAGGTTCCATTCACCCACAACCGGAAAACGTAGGAATCATTAGGAACTTCCCTGCACCGCATGGAGTAAAGGGGCTCAGGAAATTTTTTGGCTTATTTGGTACAATCAGCAGTTCATTCTGGACTTCCATTTTACCGCAGCTCCGCCTTTTAATCTATTGAAGGACAACAAATGGTGCTCGAGTGATGAGTGCCAGTCAGCGGCAAACTACCTCAAGGAGCAACTGATTGACCGTACATTGAAACTGCACGACATAATGCAACCTTTCTACATAAACAAGGATGCTTCAGCATGAGGATTGTCAGTCATCTTGTCCCAGCATACACCAAGGCAAGGAATGCAGCCAATATCCTTTGTGGGGGGAGACGAACCAGCGATGCCGAAAGTAGGTACTCAGCAACCACGGTGCAGTAACGTTTGGAATATAGTACAAATGTAGGGGTTTCGTGGATAACACCACCTTCTTTCTGGAAACTGACCATGCACCGATAAAATGGATCACGAAATTACCTAATCAAACAAGCAGAATCGCCAGATGTGTAATCTAACTCCAGGGGATGGACTTCCAAGAAATCCACAAGAAAGGCAAAAGATAAATCGTCTACCAACTTTATCTCAAGGATGCATGACAATGATGAGGAATAAGTAAAATAACCGGCTGCAGAATGGCTATATATGCATAGGATGCGCAGAAACTGACAAGCGTTGAGAAGAGACTCTACTCAGCGGGATGGCATCAGCAGCAAAGCAACTGCAAGATCATCATGGAACAACTGTGAGACGACCACCAGTATGCGTCAGCATTCGACTTTAGGACTGAGACCTACAGTAAGGAGGGGCCAGAACTGACCCTCCATACGACAAGACATCAGTCAGCAAGTTGGGATTAAAATGCATATTTCAAGGCAGGCATAGAAGCCAGGAGGAAGTTGGATCGCATACTGACAATCTATTCCAGGCAGGGTAAGCGGAACACAAGAGCGACAATGGCTCGAAACCCCAAAAACGCTCAGGATGCACAGAAATTCAACGGCATCAGGAGACATCGCTGTTGGACGAGGAACCATCAGCATATAGGTTTCGGGAAGATTATGCGACTTTGACTACCAAGTAACAGCGTACGAAAATAACCAAGTGCGGAAGGGTGAAATAGGCTCAGGATGCGTGAAAACCGAACAGCACAGACAAGAATCTTGGTTCGGCGAGTCGACATCAGCTTGTAAATTTCAACAAGGTTACAGACTCACATGCGATGAAGACCGATCAATAGCTAAGAATGGAAACCATCTTCAGGATACTAAGTTAGGCTTAGGATGCGCTAGACTGACACCCTCAGGGTAGGACGACCGACGGCGGCAAGGCATTGAAAAGTATACTTCAGGGGAGTTACTGGCCACTAGGAAGCGGTCAGCAGAAATGGGTATCATTTGTTAATGATCGGAAGTTAAAGGAGCAACGTTAAATACAAAAGCCGCACCGTAAGGGCAGAGCAAGCCGACTTTGGACACATGTTCTGTTCAAAGAGTGGACGGCACCACTGCAGCTGGAATTACGTGCAGGATGCACGTTAACGGACAATGCCGAAATTAAGCCAGTTAACACGAGCTTACTACATTTTCCAAGTATAAAAGAAATGGGAGAAGCTCAACACCACCACAAAGGTGCACAGACCCGAATTCAGAAGATTTTAAAGGAAATGGGGCTACTACATCAAAACCGCAGGTAGCGCGGGTGCCTATGCTGTGACGGACGGTGTGTTAGTGAGGTATTTTGTGCCAAAGTACATATGGGACAACAATTGCGGGAATTCTACATGCTTGAGTATTCACCCCGAAAGCGTTACAGTCGAGGTGTGTTGAAGTGGTACATAATTCTACAGAAAAACCTATTTTGCAACTGTTAGATTTTGAATGCAAGAAAAAGCCATTGCACATGTGATGGCATATACCGCAGTGTTGCTGAGTACATTCCAACGTGTACAGTAAGTCAAATGTGTAAGGCCGTACACAGGATGCCGCCAGGCCTCATGAAAGTCATGGAACCAGATCCAAGACCTTGGAGCAACGCGTCTTGTGACCTGATTTGTCCAGTTGTTCGATCTAAGGCAGGTTTTTCGCTATTTGTTTATAGTTGTGTGCAAATTTAGTGGATGCCGAAAATATTTGAACTTAAAATTTGAGTTGTGAAAGTGCCACAGATTATCAGCTCTTTAAGTGACATTTTCGCACATGGAGTAGCCCTACCAGACTACTGACAGATCGCGAATCAATTTTCTGCCTAAGTGTTTCTACAAGAGGAAGAAAAGGTAGAGGCTAACCACATCACGGCTTACCAGTCGCAATCTGACGCGACTGAAATGGTGAATAAGAGCATACAGATGATTTTACGGAACCTTACATACCAGAAACAAGACTAGAGCAATTGCCTGAGGGACATATGTTTCGCGCTTAGTTCATCGATTACTGAGGTAATGGTTACATCACCAGTGACGTTGTGCTTGTGAGAGGACATGGCCAAGCCTTGGGCTACAGAATTGGCCACGATTAAAGAGGCTACCCTACGACGGCGGCAGAACACGCAACCGTGCCAGACGACATCGTGACAAGCTTTTAAGTTATGTATGAGCAGGCTAAAGACTCATTAATGCAATCTCCAAAAGATTTATTATGACAAACGTCGGATTAATTTGGAATTTCGTGTTGGAGATTTAATAGCCAAGAAAACAAACATCTTAACCCATAATAGCCTACGAGTCTGCTGTGCTAGTGAATGCTACTGAGCTGAAATTGTTTTCGTGAAACCTCCAACTTTTTTCTCAGCTTAGATTAGAACTATCCTCCAATATTTGGTATACATGGAAAACCAAAAAAACAAGGAATTTTTTGATGTAGCTCATTTAGAAACTGAACAAAAATTAAATTTACAGTACCATTAACTCCAGCACTTATTTCCATAAAACTTTGAAAACGAGGCTTCGGATTTATTCGCAGCCACGCAGACAGATCTATTCTTTTCAGGAGGCAGTTGTAACAACCCATCGCCGAGGGCTGTAGTTACTTGGAAATGATCTAGTCGATGACGCAAGTAAAGGACCCAAGCAATGCAGACATTAATTAGCGTTTCCTTAGGCTAGGGAGGGTGGGGGAGTCAAGGCGACGTTCTTTCCGTGTTTGGCCGTTAATGACCAATATGTTCGTAAAGAGTATTGCGCCATAACGGTTATTTTCAGGCATTACATCAGCGCTATGTTTAGAGATGAGATAATGGTTCTTGTATGAAAAGCCATTACACTATTGGTACAAGGTCCAGCCAGTCTTTGAGTCACAACACACTCCACATACTGTAACTATGGCAGTGCAGACTAAATCCCAACCGGGATTCTGTACCGCAAACCAGGACCACAACAGGGAAAACCTTGCCAGTTTTACCTTGATAATTATTGTAAGAAAAAGTTCAGCTGGAATAGCATTTAGTGTTATTAAGCTTAAAATACATTAACAGTCCTTCAAATGTAGAAACAATTAATTTTTCCAAAACCTACTTTATAAGAATAAAAGAAAAAGGTCCAAAACTTGATGAAAATTGTCCATATGTTCCCGGATTAAGGACAAAAGCGACCCTAAGGTCGCGAAATTGGGGGCAAAACTGTTCCCAAAGTACCCTGAATTACGGAAGAAAAAATGAACATGGAGCTTGTTGATTTGAAATATGGAAGCTGTTCTTCAATAATACCTCAAGTTGTTTAAGACAAAACTGAGTAAAAGGTTTCAAGTTTTATGTTGTTGTTGCTCTTAGCCTAGTCGTTTGGGATAAAACTAAGCAATGAACGCTTGCTAGCTTCCGGAACGTTACCAAGCAAAACTAGGCTGGACGATCATGAGACAATTGAAACAATTTATGTGAAATTAAATGAATTAACTCTCGTAGTTTACTCATTTTGAAGCTAGATATTAAACACCATTTTACGAGTAAAATTATTGCAAAATAAGGCATAGTAACACATACGGCAGTCATTGTAAATTTCCATCACAGTACACATTTTTGGTATTGGCATTGATGGTATACCACCCAACATTAGTCAGCATCGGTCATATCAGAGTGCAGAGTATATAAGGTGATCAAATGCTATTAGAGTGCAGTGTACTAAGTGATTACAATGTGACCAGACCTCCTCAGTGAAGGGTTCTTACTGCTTCTTCCTTCAATTACAGGACAATTTTTGTGGTAAGCCTTTATGTTAAAGAGTATTTTGGTTTGCAATATAGCAAAATCCACTCGCCATTAAAAATATCTCGCAGGGTTTAATAGTCAGAAGAGAGTCCAGATCAGCTACACTTGCTTCAGTCAAAATATGGGGGCTGAAAACTAAGAAAAAAGCAATAAACACAGGCTCCTGTGAGGTTTGCATACATGCACAATTGAGATGATTGTCGGGGCAATAATACCAGCAGTATTATTTTAATGACGTACCTTAACAGCCAAGTTGCTGGATTACAAAGTGCCCAGCCTTCCAGATTCTCAGTCAGATTCCATTGTATAATTTGATGCATCAGATCTAGGTCTAGGTGTGATGATTTTATAGCAATCAGCAGTATGAAGCATCCTGCAGCGTGCATACAAGGATGTTGACAGAACACGCCTGTACCACTGTTGAGAGAGACTCTTGAACACTTGAATTGCAAACAACTTTCCAATATTCCCTTTTTAACGTACCTCAGTACTCTGTGACGAATTTTCATAAGAAGGCACAACCTTACAGCTCTGGTCTATTTGACAGTTGGCGCTTTCTCTTGCATTGCCCTCTGCTTGGATTTAAATTGAGGTTGTTAATGCATCCAACGGGAACCGGCCCATTTCACAATGTGAATGCTGAAGAACTTTGTAATTCTAATACACCAAAGCATCCTTAGAGAAGGCAAAGACCCAGTGGCACCGATGATGGTCACCTTCGAGAAATTTCTGGGTGTATGTGCCAAAACTTTTCAGAATACATTCGTGCACGATTGCTAGGACTTGAGAAGTCATAATTACTACCTTGCCTGAAGAAAATTGCCTACTGGCCAACACTATTCACGGACGACACACAGTAAGACTTGCTCGAGTGAAACCTGTCATTCAAACTAAATTCAGGGTCTACGTACGGGTCTACGTACGTAGGGCGTTCAGGGTCTACGTACGGCCCATCCTTGAGTACGCTACCCCGGTTTGGTCGCCGTACCTTATAGGGGACATCGACCGCGTCGAACGAGTACAACGTCGGTTTACGAAGAACTTGCCGGGATTCAGAGAGCTTAGTTATGCAGAACGGTTGGAAAAATCCGGCCTTGAACTCCTAGAACTTCGTAGATTGAGGTTTGACCTCATACTCGTCTACAGGATTCTCCGTGGGCTTTTCAGGGTTGATCTACCATTTTCTGATCTAGCTCCTCAGGCTATTAATACACGTGGCCATGACTGGAAACTAGTGTTTCCTACCTCCCACAGGAATTGCCGCAGAAATTTTTTCTCCCTTCGCATTATTCCCATTTGGAATGCTCTGAGCAGCGATACTGTTGGTGCACCAACTCTTTCTGGTTTCCACTCAAAACTACGCAAGGAACCATTGCACAAATTTCTGAAACGCCCTCTACCTTCTTCCCTGTAACTTTTTCTTTACTCCTTTTTTCTATCGCAGGAGCAGAGTAAGTGGTCTCACACCCCTTCTGCCGCCCTTCCACTCTGTGGTAAACGTTAATAATAATTATTATTATTATTAAAAAAGCGGGAAAAATGCTTTCCATGGTTCCATTTTATCTGATGCACATGATGGGAATCGAATTTGCTGGTACTCTTCCAGACGGAGATGAACACATTCACTGTATCATAGACTACTTCACAAAGTAATGTAGTAGTGATGGAGCTACAAAACTTCTTTCGGAATTATTGATATATTGTGGTCCTCCAGTCAACTTGTTCTCGTCGGTAAATCGAAGTTCTACGAGTAGAATCCGACAAACCTGTGTTGAGATGTGGAATCCTCCTTGCTCACGGGAATTTTCAACTCACCATTTTGCATATAATTACCTGCTAATATATGCAATTTTTACATTACTTCCGGTCACACTTCCTTTGTCACCTTGCGCTTACCTACCACTGTCCTTTTAACGCTGATACCATGTGTTCAGGGATGCGGGTGAGAAAACACAGAACAAATAATACAGGCCAGTAAAACTAAAATAACTGCACCTGATAACCAGTATAGAACTGGAACCTTTTGAGATGAAGCTTTGGGTGGAAGGTACACAGCAAAATTCATCAGACATTTTAGCTCAGAACTGGAAAAAAAAAGAACAAAAATTAAAATTGTGCAGGCCCCTACGCAACTTTGGTCCTGCTTCCAAAGATTTGATACAGAAAACTAACCTTTCATGACTGAAAACCTTTTGAAAGCCACCAAAACACAGATTGCTGCTGATCTCTTTTAATGCCATTCTAATGACAAAACCACTAGAATGAGAAAAAAAAAACAAAGAAAGTGTACATGTGGTGAGCATGGGTGATTAGCCTCTGTAAATGGCTCATGTTTTAATGCACAATGCCAGATGGCACAGAAATATTCTGCATGAGAAAGGTAACTCGCAATTGAACCTAACAGTCGCCACACAATGCGCGCCGCCAATATAATCATTTGATTGTTTCCTACGATTAGATTGTAGGCGACCAGTTACTTACGGAGAATGTAAACGTAGAAGACGGGCCAGGGCTCGAAATGTCAAAAAAACATCGTGTGTAAAATAGTTACGAGGCAAAATAAAAATTTGCATAGCACTCCGCAAAGTAATGCAGTTTTCATGAAGCATAGCCTAATTATTTTTCTAGAAAAGGAAAAGGGTGTTTTCTTTTCCTTGATGGTTCACTTACAACAAGAAAATGTGGTCATCCGACATACAAATTGCGTAATTTTTATTTTCCGATTTCTAAACATTCTGATGGTTTGTATTAATTTTGTGCATCGTCTAAATACCGTAAATCGTGGATTAAACGCCCATGGGCTTATGCAGTTAATTAGGCTAAAATAGGGGGGGGGGGGCTTTAAATCAAGCATTATCAATTTTCTAACCTTTTTGGACGTCTATTACAGATAATTCGAACGATCTCTGAAAGACCAATTTTTACATCCTTTTAATTGCTGTGAAGAAGGGAGGAGGTTTAGCAGAGAGATGCCTTGTGCAGGTGCTAGGAGCTAGGAAAAGTCCTTTTACTACAGGGTGGGAGAAGGGACTAAACTTAGCAAGCAGTACCATCTTTATTAATATCATATAAGTTTCGTAGAAAAACGACAATTTGAGTGGTGGGCTTTAACTCCACTATTTCATGATTTTGACTTTACAGCATTTTAGGGGGTGGGCTTTAGCTTCAACTGGGCTTTTAATACACGATTTACGGTAATGCTTCTACTTCAATGACTGCACCTAGTATAAAAATAATCAAACTCCTGCTGAAATTGAGATTATCGTAAATCGTGGATTAAACAAGACATGGGCTTATGCAGTTAATTTGGCAAAAATAGGGGTGGGGGGTGGGCTTTAAATCAAGCATTATCAATTTTCTTAACTTTCTGGACATCTATAACAGTAAATTCGAAGCTTTTGAACAAGCTCTGAAAGACCAATTTTTTTTTTATATCCTTTTAATTGCTGTGAAGAAGGGAGGAGGCTTAGGTGAGAGATGCCCAGGCCTTGTACAGGTGCTAGGAGCTAAAGGAAGAGTCCATTATTACTACAGGGAGGGAGAAGGGGTCAGTAAACATAACAAGCAGTACTATCTTTATTCACATCATACAACTTTTAGGTAATTTTTCATAAAACATTGACAACTTGAGGGGTGGGCTTTAACTCCACTATTTCATGATTTTGACTTTACAGTATTTTAGGAGGTAGGCTTTAGCTTCAACTGGGCTTTGAATAAACGATTTACGGTAAGAGCTTTCATTTACACGTCTGTAGTTGACTTGCTGAATATGGTACGATACTGCGAGCTACGCCTATGCTTTTGTTTTTGACTCGTGAGCCTGGCAAATTACCATTGTCTTCACATTATTTTAAATTATTGTTTTATTTTAAATGTGCTAGGCCTATTTCAAAAGGATTTTATAACATAGTTATACATTTCTTTTCGCCATGATGTTGCATAGCTAAACTGCTACCCAAATTTCAATTTTGCATCGCAAATGTCTAAAATTGTGGTTGAAATTGCGATTCCTCATTTTGAGTCCTGGCAGGCTTTATTTTTAACATACTAAAAATACAAATAAAGTCGATCGAAGACGTAGGTCTTTTAGGAATTCAATTTAGATACAGTACAGGTGACAACACTAAGGAATAAAAATAAAATTTACATGTCTACAGAATTACTCGGCAGAGCGAGAGATACTATTTAAATTTAAAAAGCACTTGAAAAATGTTGCAAAGTATATGTGTATGTGCGTGTGCACTTTCAGGCTTTTACTTTGCAATGAGAGATGCTATAGCACATTGTGTTTTCCGTATTCAACATCGATCTTTATGAGCACATCTGGATAGCTCTGCCACCACGAAGCCTGAAAATTCTCTAAATGGCTTAAAATTCGTCACCCTCAGGTGTTTTGGACCCTGGAGGTCCCCCCCCCCCCTCCATCCCCACCACTCAAAAAATCTGAATGCTATCCGGAACTGATAGATGGTATTTCAATACTTAGCTGGTTTGTTACTACTTCTCCCCCCCACAACATTTGATCCTAGATCCGATACTGTAAGCCAATGTGTACCAGAATGACAAAGAAAAATTTAAATGCAAATATAAAAAAATTCAATTTAATTTTGGGTCGGTAATTTTCTGGAGGTCCGGCAGTTCTAAACAGGTGCCAGACCAGTGCCAGGCACGAGGTTTTCTTAAATTCGCGGACTGGCTAGAGAATAAAAGATGACGTGTCGCGCCTCGGCGCTTTTATAGGAGGCGTGCGCACATGGAAAAAGCATTCAGAGAACAAAATGCTTAATTTACAGGTAATGGAAATTTAGAAAGGTATATACAAAATTAAAATTAATTATACAACTAAAAATCTACAGAGCAAATCAAGACTAAGCATTGTTTTTATTAATTTGCGGTAACTTGTGTAATGACTAGTGCTTCTCAGCACTGAAAAACAATACCCTACTCCTCCGTCAATGAAGTGCAAACAACGAAGTTTGTCCATGCAACAAATAATGGAAACTTCTAACAATGAAGTTTGCATTTTATTGTTACAAGTTTCCACTGTTTGTTGCATGGACAAACTCGTTGTCGCCTACTGTACTTTTAAAGTAGGCTAGCCTACAGTTTTCGCACAGTTCATCAGGGTCTTGTAAACCAACGTAATTTCGTTGTCAGACATGAATTAGAAAAGAGAAGTTCAGCAGAACCCACACCATGTAGCCTCAAATGCATACCAAGTTTGATCTCGATCGGATAAGTGGTTTGAAAGAAATCACTACAATGCCTGGACAGACTGTTTCCAAGTCTAGTAACTTCGGTGCAAAACTATCTTACTGTACAAAACTCGGTAAAAAATATGCTAGGTTAAAGAACAAATTTTTGAATCAAAATTTGATTGTACTGTGATAAGGCCACGTTTTGGTTAAACTTTGTTCATAGTGAGTGTAGTCATGAAAAATCTTTGAATGTTTTCTACAATATCAATAACAGCTTTGTACCTTCCTGAAAGGGGACATTTGGGGGGGAGGGGGGTGGCGAGTTTGCAAGCGGGACGAGGGGGGGGGGGTTGTTACTTGATGACGTAAGCACTGTTATCCTAATAAGTGTGGAAATATGCACAAAAAAGTCCTCAGAAAAAACGGAAATACAGGGAAAACACCCCCTCTTAGGGGGGGGGGGGATCAAGTTAGAAGTGATGTAACACTGGAGGAGGGGGGGGGGGGGTTTGCCCCATTGATAACGATCGTTGACGAGGGGGTGGGGTGGGGGTTAAAAATGGCCATCAAGTATTTCTTGATGACGCAATACTTGCACGTTCCCAAATGCAAGGCACGTTTTCAATACAACTAGGACTGACTTATCTGTCAATGCGTACTAGCACTTGCTTTAGCTAGCCTACAGTAAATGTGTAGGTATAACAAATACTCACGTATTTACTGGGTTAGGGAGGGATCAAAGTTTTTTTTTAGTAAGATGAAATAGGCTGGTAGCAAGACACTTAGCCTAAAGCGCTGCTGCTAATAATACCCAGTATATTTTCTGTAAGAGTTGTGTACTGGCAGCAAGACACTTAAAAACACTACCGCCAGTAGGTCCCCTTATCTGTACTGTAAAAGTGGTGTACTCTCAGCAAGAAACTTAAAAACCTGCTGCCAGTAAGCCATATTATCTTCCCACCAAGTTACAGTAGTTCATCCGACTGTTAAATTATTGTGTTGGATTCAGAGTAATAATTCGGAGAATTAATATATTTACCGCTCATTTTCACAAATAAGAGTATGTCTCAGGCTCGGCAGAAGCTAAAAACTAGTGGTACGGCGAACCGGCAAGTCAGCTAGCCCTCTACCCATTTTCATTTCTATCGCCCCCCCCCCCCCCTCTCCCAATAAAAAATAGTAATGCGTGGTCAAAATCCAACTTTTATTATATTTAGTAGGCCAATACTTATATTTTTTGGCAACTGCAATACTGCATTGTGTTGATTGATTCAATAGGCTATCACTTCCACCAACTTCCCCAAAATTTTGGTCTGATCCAAAGACAAATTCGTTTAAAATTTCATTTAGTTGAATAAGAAAGCACAATGCCACAAGATGATGGTGGGCAATCAATGTCAAAATGGTTTAAAAAAATAAAAAATTCTTTGGACACATTTTTATATCGCACCGCAAACCGCATGTGTTGTTTCGTTTCGAAATAAGCCTTTCACTTCGCCTGCCACTGCAGCAAGGCTTTCGCTTGGCGCTACGAAAAAAAGTGGTACGGCTCTCGCCGGACCGGCCGGACCCGTTCCGCCGGCCCTGGTATGTCTACTTCTTGCAAATTTTCAATGGCTCGCTGCCATCTTTACTCAGGCATTACGGTAAAAGTTTTGTTGATTCTTGTGTGTACTACATCGACGTCGTCGTCGTCATGAGATGCCAGCCATGAGACGACGACGACGTCGATGTAGTACAAACAAGAATCAACAAAACTTTAGTCGTAATGCCTGAGGAAGATGCAGCCAGCCATTGAAAATTTGCAAGAAGTAGATATACTCTTATTTGTGAAAATGAGTGGTAAATATATTAATTCTCCGAATTATGACTGAATTTGATAAAAACTTTCACAGTAACACAACGAACAGTTTATTGTGTTGTAACGGCACTGTCGTCAACAACCCCAACACGTTCCACCCACTGGCATCCTCAGTGACAAACACTCACTGACTGAATAGTAATGTGACCATTTCCGGCCAGAGACGCGTTCTCAGATGTAACATGGCTTTGCCTCGCGCAAGTCATAGCTATTGCACCTCAGCCAGTAAATTCAAATTCAAATGCGAATCAAGGTTTTATTCCGTCTCAACATTGTTTTTTTTTTGGGGGGGGGGGGCTATCCGGGGCACGGGGACAATAGCGAACCACACAATTGGCAACCGAACAGGATTTTGGCGCCCTTCAGGATGGATTTAGACAATTTTCAACGATCAGACTAGTGGTAAACATGAACTTTGACAGCGCCGGCCATAATCCTTTGTGTGAACCCGGAGATGACCAAGGAAATCAAGTGCATCAAATGTAACGAGGTTAGATCCATCCAGTTAAATTGTTTTGGAGGAACCACACATCATTGCAAAACAGACAAGATCGTTTTTTTACATTTCGATGAACTGTGTATTTGTAGTTTTGTAGAATTTCGTCCCGGAACTAAAAATTCTTGGCCTAAAAGTCACCGCCAACGGAGTGGAACTAATCAAAGACCACATCGCAGAGATCAAGAATGTACCAATCTCCCCACTTCGATGAGACCTTCGTCATCGAGAGCGACGCGTCCGGAGAAGGTTTAGGGGCAGTCTACATTCAACGCATTGACGAAGAAGTGAAGATTATCAAGTTCTGGAGTAGGCAGCTCAACGACTGAGAGTGGCGGTACCCCGCTTTCGAGCTCAAAGCCCTCGCCGCAGTGGAAGCTGTCGAGCATTGGGAAACCTACATTGCCGGCTCCAGATTTCTTTTAATCGCGGACAACCAGGCGCTGAAGTGGATTTTATCAAACCACAAGTTATCAGGCAGAACAGCAAGATGGTCGATTTGGCTACAAACCTATGACATCGATGTTATTCATGGGCCTGGCACACAAAATGTGATTGCCGACGCCCTATCGAGAAATCCGGCATCAAGCACTTCAGACGAAGACGACATCCCAAACGTGACAAGCCCGATGAAGACATTCGAACAAGAGATGAGCGAACAACCAAGAGATGTTCAACAAGCCATCATGAAACACCTCAAAGACAACAACAACCGCTGATCAACATCAGGGACAAGACCCAGCTTCTCCAAGCACAGAGCAACGATGCCAATGCACAGCGGATCTTGAAAATCTTAACAAGAACGGAACTGGCAGGCCAGAAAGAGACACACAACTACATGGTCAAAATTCGCAGAAAGTACACAGTGGATGACATTGGACTGTTGTACTATATCAATCCATTCGTCAGACAACATGGTGTACCGAAGTCAGCTTGGAGACTGTACGTCCCAAACGGTTTGCAGCACATGTACCTCCATAACTGCCACGACCACAAGCAGGCCTGTCACCTGGGTGTGTCAAAAGACAATGCAACGCCTCAGAGGAGTAGCCCATTGGCCAAAACTCTTCAGCGAGTGGAAAAACTACGTAAGGTCTTGCGACGAATATCAGACAGCAAAGATAGCATCACACCGCAAAGCAGGGAACATGCAACCAGTCATTGCATCCAAGAAGTTCCACATTCTGGGAATAGACTTCATCGGTCCACTACCCGAAACAACGCACGGCCACAAGAATATTTTCAATGATGGACTTGTTTGGCTCATCCCAACCAAGAGGTCGACAGCTCACAACGCTGCAAGAAAGTTGTTGAAGGAGTACATCAACAAGCATGGACCTCCGGAAATAATAATTTTCTGACAACGGACCCACTTTCATATCGAAAGTTTTTGCCAATCTACTAGAGATGACAGGCACCGGACCACGACCTATCACCCTCAATCGAACGCGACTGAGAAGGCCCACAAAACCATGAAGGGATGCTTATGTGCCTTCCTTCAGGACCATGAAGAGACATGAGGACCACTGTTAGAGACTCTAACAATACGCCATGGACACGCACCCCACGTCAACATGGGTGAACACCGTAGCCTACATGTTGGGGGAGAGTATGTGGAGCATCAACGTCAAGAGATGGTGAAAGCAAGAGATCTTGCAGCAACACACCTCGCCGAAGCAGCAAGGTCGTCCAAAATCAACAACACAGGAAGGTGGAATACGCCATCAGCGAGTTGGTAAAAGTACGAAACCATGTACTATCGGACGCCGACAAGGGCATTAACAAGAAGCTAGAGCATGTATACAAAGCTCCATACAGGATCAGCATCAAGATGAGTGATGTGACCTACAAAATAGTGTCCATTAATGACGTCACCGACAGCAAGACAATCAACGTCATGGACCTAGAACCCTACTGGGACCCTGTCACCATGGACAGAAAGGGCCCAAAAGCTCAACCACAACTGGCTCCTGCAATGCAGATGCCAGACAATCAATCAGACTGGGAAGACTCCGAAAGCGAGCAAGCTTCAGATTCCTCAGAATCGGAACCGGAGTCAGACCCGGACTCGCGTGGCGATGAGATGACCAACTCTCATCATGCTCCGAAGACGGCGCTGGAAAACTTAGCATGGCAACGGCAGGGTTTGTGAATCTTACGTAACCAAGTAACCAGGTTACAGAGGGAAATTTAAGAATTGGGGAAAACTAGTTAGTAAATGAAGGATGTGTATAGAGCAGTGACACGACGTATTGTTGTATATAACTCTATGCTGGAGCCTTAATGGGTTAGCTGCAAGGGGCACTGCAGAGAGAAACAGAAGGGCGTCATACTGAAGCCGTTGTTGTGAAGAGTGATTTCTTTTAGACCTGAAACGCGCGATTTTTGTTGTTGGAGAAAACAACGTTATTTTAAGCCTAAGAAATCCGCTCTTCCGTTGTGTTTCCCTCCATTTTTATGCAGTGCACCTTGTAGTTATGCCCTCCAAAACCCATACTGGTGCCAATATGGCGGCAAATGTCACTGCTCTATACCTTTACTACGTACTACTCCACAAAATTAATGTTCGAAACTCTATTAACACCGCCTCAAATTTAATCAAAAGGCTGCGTAATAGCACTTGTTGTACTTTCCGTGAGTCGATGCCAACGCCATCTTTCGGTAGTGCTGCAAAGTACAAAGATGGCCTGCATTGGGCCTACTAGCATCCGGTTACTGATCCTATAGCCTATGCGTTAGCATGACTGCAATGAAGGCAAGAGTGGACCCAAAAGACGGCTCGAGGGGGTTGCGGGGCCCCTCCAAAGTAAATAAACTTGGAAACATTGCCAAAATTGATGGAAAAACTTATTAAATTAATATAAAACTGCATCAAAACAGAAAAATCACCCTGCAGCCCACCCCACGATATCGTTATGGGTCCGCCCTCTTTAGAAAGCCATGGCTGTATGCCATGGTTGTGGAAACCTTACAAGACACTATTTTGTTTTTAAATGTAGTTACAGTTCTTCAAATTTTGGGGAAATTCTTGTTCGGTTACTGGGCTGCTTGTAAGATTCTCGAGGCCCGGGCAACGGCTACCCCTGTAAAGAGACAGAGGAGGAAGACAAGCCCACCTTTACAACTACGTGTTGATGATTTCGAACAATGAAGTTCCATTTACCAACGTCGAAGACGGAGAGTGGGAGAAGTGGGAGCAAAACTAAGCACGAGTCTCCAGACCACAGCTGCGAATGTGAGGAAGCAAGGCACAGCCAGCGTGAACGGTGCCAATGAAGCCGTTTGACTGAGTGCAAACAAGCAGGGGAATGACAACTTCAAACCGTGATTACCCAAGAAGAAGTGAACTTTCTCTTACAAAAACACGTACGCAGTGAGAGCCCACCTCATTCTACAAAACTTGACGACTGCAGGGTAATGTTCACAATGTCTAGAAAATTGGTGGCAAATGATGAAGCCCTCACCCCACGCTCATGCACTCCAGAAGAACAGCAAGAGCAGCACAAGACATCTTGGTGAACCACAGCCATTCACATATGTAGCCTACGAGCAGCACCTCGCACTCAATTTTCTTCATTTGGAACTAAGTCGCACCCTACGGGACGCAACAGTGTATTTCTCTGTAAACGAACTAAGCCGCACCCATTGTTGACGCAACCAAGTGTTTTTTCACGAACTAAGACGCACCTTCGGGGAACACCGTTCTTTCAAGACCCATCAAGAGACGAGACGAAGCGCGCATAATTTTTCCTTTTTTTATCGTAGGATGTAGCGCGTAACTTTGCTTTGCGTGGCGCTTATCTGCGGTTAACTTGGCACTTTCTGTAAGCAGCGTTGCGCTTATCTGCAATCAACTTTTAAGCTAAGCAAAATAATTGTTACTGCACTATGATCAAATGGATCATGGATTGGAAAATTTATTCTTGTTTATTCGAGTCAGGAACCGATCAGAGAGCGTAGGTCCCTCCATTTTTCGGAGAGGGAGGAAGAGTGTTGGGACAATCCCCAACAATCACAACACGTTCCACCCTCTGGAGTCCTCAGTGATAAACGCTCACTTACCGAATGGTCATGTGACCACTTCCGGCCAGCAACTCGTTCTCAGGTGTAACATGGCTTTGCTTCGCGCAAGACATGGCCATTGCACCTCAGCTAGTAAATTCAAATGCAAATGCGAATCAAGGTTTCATACCGTCTCAACATTGTTGAGGGTGGGGAGGATGGGGACTATCCGGGGCACATGGACAATAGCGAACCCAACAATGGATTGTTGATAAAATGGCAGCCTCACGACAGCGTGTTTGTTAACTGTAAGCAACTGAAAGTATATTTTACAATATTAATATTAATATATTAATTATATTTATATTTCAATGCAGTCGAAATATTTCAAATTGGGGAAAATGTAAGAAGAAGGGCCAGAGATAAATAATAAGAGTTAAAGGATGAATACCCATATTCATACAGCGATACATGCATCAATAACGTTTTTATGATACTGTCTAGCTAATTAGTGACTAGCTGATCAGATTTTTCCCATGTTAAATACCACAGCCTTACCTATTGCTCATGGCTTATCATAAAATTGGGAAGGAAGTCTACGCAACTGTTACACACGAATGCATGGTGAACTGACACGGACGGCGCTAGGCAGGGTTGGAAAAAATCTTGATTTTTTGCAAAAAATCCAAATAATCGATTTTTTTGATTTAATCCATTTTTTCCCCCAAAACTTGAGCAAACATTATTTAAATGTTGTGGGACACTGCATACACAAAAATAACTTGAAAATTATTTTAGTAGTACACTGTAGTAGGCTACAATTGCATATTACAATTGCAATATGCAATATGCTATATTACAACTGTAGTAAGCTGTTGTTTCATTCTCAAGATAGATGCAACAGTAATTACAAGAACTTAGTAGTAGTCTAGTCGGCTATCGTATCGTACTCAACGTAGCTGCTACAATACTTAACTAGCCTAAATGACAACTTACTAGGCTATAGTTTCATGCTCAGCGTAGCTTCAATTATGGGAACTTGGTTGGCTCTCCTACTCAAAATATCTTCATTTTTTCACGAACAATTGGGTCGTGGCATTTGCTAATTGCTGTTAGTGACAGACACTTTTGCTTAGTTTCCTGTAACGTTTTTGATTCATAGACTTAAACAAAAACACTAAATTGAGAGCTTTGCCTAAACCTAAACAATTTTGAAGTTTGCACTGCAGCAGTCCAAACTATGAAAATACCCTTTCCATATGTGCAGTGGATGCAGTTGCAGTGTGCAACTGTTCTGCTACATCGATCACCACCTGGTCCATTTTGTCCTACTGTGTAGTCCACCATTTGAGTGACTAGACCGAACTGACAACATTAGGCTATGGATGGACATATCTTGAGAGAAAGGTTTGGCTTTATATTTAATGAGCACTGGAACTATATTTGGATAATTTTCATAGCCCAATTAATCGATCCCAGAGTCGTACCCCCTCTTCCGTAAGTCTGTACCCATAACAGACTGGAGTCATAACCTTAGCCAAATAGTGAGCTAGTGTTAGAGTTTGCTGAAAACTTTTTTGCTTACAGTATATATCTTATTTTGAATATTTCTTGTAGTTTTGCATTAATTTCATATTTAATTTTAAAATGATTTAAATCAATGATTTTTTATTGATGATTTTTATTATTTGATTAAATCATTGCCAACCCTGGGCTAGGTCAGAATTTCTCCCTTGGTACTGACTAGGCACGCCTGTAATACCACGGGCACTGATCTAGGAATTTATAGTGGGTGGAAGGGTATCACCTTTCAGAGTCTTTTTTTTGTGGGGGGGGGGGCGGTATTTGTAGTTCGTCCAACCGACAGAGGTCCATTTTCCTGACTTTAACTTTTGGTTGGGAGGGAATCGCTTAACTTACAACCTTATTCTCGATCCTGATGCACAATATTTTTTTACTAAGCATAATATTTTTTTGGGGGGAGGGTGAAACTATTTTCTGTTCATATAAGCTTTTCTTGTCTCTAAATTATCTGATGTGATTTCAAGACTTTCCCCTAATGTATGAAGTACGTAATATATACTTCATTACTTCATGAAACATTAGCGACCTCTTAAAGAGTGAAGCCCTTCCCCCCCCCCCCCATCCCCCACCCCGGGTGGTTAGATCCATCACTGATTACACAGGTACTAAGAATACGGTCATAAACTCCGTTCACATATTAAATTAGCAGCTTTATCACTCTGCCATGAAAATTATTTGAAATTAATAAGTTTACACTGTATACCAATAAAATGTTTGTAAATGTTATTGAATATTTAAAGGGAGCTCTTACCAGCTATAACAATGTTTCTGTAGTCAATGCTGTACGGGCAGCGGACAGGGTCAAGAGTTGAAATTTTTTTTTACCAGGGCACGGGCCCGGGCACTGTTATTTTTATCCGGGCACAGATGGATGAACGTACATAAGGTTACACCATCTGTTTAAGATGCTTTAATCCCATTTTTGCACACACTGGCTAACAATCGCTGATTTCGTTCGCTTCGCTCACTCAATCAGCACATCCCCTTCAGTTGTTTTGTTTATCCCTGCACCTTCCCCTTAATTTTTCAAGATTTTATTCACATTTAGTCATGCAGAAACCCTCGAAGGTCGCTGTTACTAAAACAGCAGAACGCGAAGCATTTTATTTTTCGGTTATTAACAAAAATCCATTAGCTTGTGAATGCTCGTATTGTTGCGTAACCATCATTTAACGTGCATCCCTTTATTTTTACGCAATCCACTGCAACGTTAATGTTTCTTTGTTTTGTCCTTCTTTACAGTTCAGTTTTTAGTTCGTCCATGCTTTTACAATAAATCTAAGGACCAGTCTTGATTGTTCAAGCCATTGTTGCTTAAAATCTTTGGTTGCAACTTGAAAGGAAACAACTTTAAATTTAACTTTAAATTTGCCGGTGGCGAATTTCAAAACCCTCCCACGCATTTGTCCTGACCCCTACAACCCCCAAACGTGCAAAGTGTGCAAAAGTTCAGGTAAGTAGGCCTTCTCAATTTTGCGCTAGCCATGAGCAAAAAGTCTATGGGATTTTAACATGTGAAAAATCTTATTAGCTAGTCAGCTAGCTAGCTACCTAGACAATTAACATAAAACAACGTTATTGACGCATCTTTTTCTCTACGATTGGTGGACACTCATGCTTTAAATTTTAGTTCTTCTTCTTCCCCTTACATTTTCCACAATTTGAAACATTTGTCGCATTGGGATTTATCCTCTACATGCCAAAATATGCTTTCAGTTGCTTACATTTAACAGACACATGTCTGCTAGAGTGCCGCCTTTTTATCATTAACAATCAATTTTTCACAATCGGATGTCTACAATGAGACGATCTACTGTTACTTGGCGACGACACACTAGCGTCGTAAAATAAAAATAAAATAAAATAAAATAGATTAGCAAAGTTAATCGCACCATATAATACTTTGGACGTAAATGAAGACTTGAAGAATGCTACCACAAGTAGCAACGTTCTAGTTTTCGTTAAAGTTTCAAACTATTAGTCGGTGCAATTAACTTGGCTAATAGAATTAACCTTGGTGGCCTGTCCCTGGTTTAATGACTTCACTACCTTCAAAGGCCAACCTTTTTTGGAAACTTGGCAGCTTCTCTTATATTAGTTTTGGTTTTGGTATGTAAGCTACTGGCAGCAAGACTCTTAAAGGCACTGATGTTAGTAAGTCACATTATTAAAAAGCCATTACTTAGGTCATTTTATTTTGGATTCGAGAAAAATTACTTACATTGCTTAATTACTTACTTATTCGGGGCATACTGGCAGCAAAAAACAAAAATGCTGCTGCCAGTAAGACCCATTATATGTACTGTAAGAGTGGTGTACTGGCAGCAAGAAACAAAAACACTGCTGCCAGTACGTACAATAGGGCCTACTGGCATCAGGTTTTGAAGTGTCTTCCTACCAGTACACCATTCTTAGTACATACAATGGGGCTTGGTGACAGCAGTGTTTTTTAAGTGTCTTGCTGCCATTACCACTCTTATGGTACTTATAAATTTACTGGCAGCAGCATTTTTACTTGTCTTGCTGCCAGTACACCACTTACAGTTTTCATAATGGGGCTTACCGGCAGCATTGTTTCGACTGACTTAATGCCAGTACATCACTCTTATAGACATGTAGGCTAGTGGGGCTTAATGGCAGAAGCATTTACAAGAGTCTTGCTGCCAGTACACCACTCTTAGGGCGCACGTGTACTAGGCGACCAAGCCGCAAAGACAAAAGTCGTCGCGACCAAACCAACACTAGGACGTGCGCCGCAACCACATCCATTTTCCCTTAATAGTTCTCGATCATGCGGTGGAAAATGAACATGAAGCAAACATTGTCGCCCTGTGGCCAACCTGCATGCTGCCCGGGATCCCAGTGGCCACCATGTTGACTGACTGGTGGCCAAGTGCGCAGCTGTTACATAAACCTTAAGTAATCTCATTAGCCGCAGTACAGACCCTTATAGTACACATGATGGGGCTTA
>JAHWFP010184434.1:96864-114730 GCA_023313725.1 Lithobius niger | reverse complement strand
GTGTCTGTGAAACGGAATTGTCTGTAGAAGTAATAATTCGAACTCTCTTTTCAACAAATAGGTACAGTTGTACTGATGACGTCATGTTTTTTTCCAGTCACAATATTTTCATACAAGCGGGATCTAGGTCTCTGCGTCTCTTAACTCTGGCCTAACTAAATATGATGAATTCTTGGGTGACTGCTAACGTGAAATCACATGTATGTGAGTGTGAATGTAAGTAGTGTGAATCTCGATAATCCGTATTCTTTTGACGTCCGTAGTGGGAATCTCGATAATTTTTATTCTGTTGAATATTTTCATGCAAACGTTATCTCGCCCTCTATATCTCTTACCCCTGGACCCAACTAAATCTAATGAAAGCGTGGGCGACTGTTAACGGGAAATTACAGTATTTTCATGCAAACGGCAAATCACAACAATGCTATTAACAACCGGACGTATATGGAGTGCTGCCTTAGTATGTATAAAAAAAACTTTATAATACACAAAATAAGTGCGCACACGCATACACACGCACACAAACATTAAACATTTTAAACTAAAACTGCGTTCACTTTCTGACATAACCATTGAGAAAAAACAGTCCATGATCCCTGAAATTGCAGTTCTACTTATCGTTCGCTGCGTTCGAATGAACCCTAATACGTTTTAATTCGTGTTCCTTCATAGCTGTGAGTATGGGGAAACAAGCTCCAATGCTTTTTTTCTAAACGTCGAAGCCGTTTTTGTTCAGTTAATATTATGATATGTCATGTTCCTGTTATATTTCGTACTGCTGCAAAACATGACCTCATAATTTTATCAGGCAAAGTTTACTTTACGAGATCGAAGTTGGTTCAAGCATAATAAACTTTGCATGAACAAATTATGATGTCATGAACAAAATAACAAGAGGGTCAAAAAAACTTTGACGTTATTTTTGCAGGGTTTTTCGCGTATTTGAGGGTCATAAAATCAAGTCAAAGCTACAAAAATAGGAACCTGTGACCTTTTGCACATTCACAGTCCTACAAAAGTTGTGACTGGTTTCGTAGGTTGCACCACAGCGGCTCAAAAACTCATTGTTTTCAGTGTGCTTCACAGCATTAGTTAAACCCAAGCTCGAGAAGTGAACATGTTATACGATTTTCGAGCTGGCTGATGCCATTAAGGGTGCCTCAGAGATACGTGGGCATGAATGTAAGCAATCGTATAATTGTTTGATCTGAAGATATAGTAAAAAGGAGTCGTCATTCCGTACAGACCCTCACAGACCACCCAAAACCAAAACTGGTATAAGAGAAGCCACCAAGTTTCCAAAAAGGATCGGCCTTTGAAAGTAGTGATAACATTCAACCAGGGAAAGGCCGCCAAGGTTAATCCTATTAGCCAACTTGTTCACACCGAATAATACATCCAACGTTAAATGAAAAATTGAAGATTGCTACCGCACAATTCCTGAGCAATTTTAAATTATTTCATTTAACGTTTGAAGTCTTAGTCGGTGGGATTAGCCTGGGGAAAGAGCTTGGCGTTTGGTATCACCATTTCACATGGCAGAAAATATTGGCGGGAATCCTTAACAAGTTTTGTTTTGGGGTAGATAGTAACGTAGTACATTACGAATAATACGTAAATGCATAATGTGGCTTACTATACTATGTTATAGCCTCATATTCGACGATGGTTTATTTCCAATTTTGCTTTACGGATCAACTAACAGTTTTAATGGCTAATGGCTTTTTTATTATTTTTACTGTTATTTTGGAGCACACTTGACGGTCACAGACCAGGCTCTTATGGCACGTGATCTTATGGTTATGATCAGAAATGTTAGTACGATAAGGGAATTGGGCTATAAATTTGAGGTTGATTTACGTCACGTAATGTTATGACTTTCCGTAGCCTACGTAATTACAAATAATTCTTTGTAAGGTACAGACGTGCAACCAAATTGCAATTTCAGGAAATGTTTGTCCGTCTCTGATAAGGTCAATATTTTGTTCAGGTAAAGGTAATTAATAAAGAAAAACTGGCAAGAGCAACGTGAACATTTCAAAGAACATACTATTGCATTTAAAGTGCAGTCTACCACAAAAAAAGCCATGAAACCAGAAAAGCATTTCTACCCCAACTGAGCTTCCTAATATCACAGCGCTAAGGTCCCTTGATAGTTTGTTACCTGGTCAAAATATTGGAGACACTGCTAAATATGTCTTGGCAAAATTTTTCGAAAATCCCAAAGACACTGACCCAGTATTCGGGCTACAGTATGATAAGAAAAAAGGTGAGCTGACCTTTGGTAATTAAAACTGTTAAAATATTTGAAAATGACATAGTAGTCGAAAATCAACAATACGTGGGGAGGCAAGGTTTGTGGAATTTGCTAGTATACAAAGAATTTAAAGAAACTTCCATCGCGCCGGAAGTTAAAGCAGCTTACGCAGCCATGTTAAAAAATACTAACGCTACATATCACAACAATGACCCTAATGCTCATAAACGAAAATTTAATCGGAGCGTCAAGTACAGGACTGTTATCACTTCTATTTGGGAGGACCTCAAGAAACAAGGGACTGGCATGCTTAAAAAAGTGGATAGCAGAGTCGATTATAAATATTACGTCAATCCTAATGACTTGGTAAAGAGACTCAGGCTTTTGTATAAATCCACTCTGGCAGGGCACGACCTGCATCGAAACGAGATGATTGAAATTTTATCAGAAATGCAACAAAGAAAAATTATAAGTGACCACCAAAAAACAGTGGCTTATCTAAATTTGGGGTTAGGTTGAATAAATCAAGAAACAGCTTATTCTGGCATACCTGTCTGGTGAAATTCGAGCCAAAGCAACTGACTTTACACAGGCATGAGAGTGGCCCTGAACAAAAAAAAGCTGATAAAAGTATTTTTGAGCAAAAAAAAATACGATGGATTTTTCTGAAAATAAGCTGAATACTTAAGACTGTATTAAGGTTGATTTTAAGATTCACCTAAGTTTTAATGGAAAACCTGTCATACGTCCAAATTAAGTCAGAAGTATCAAACAAATAAAAAACTAACTGAAAATGTTGCTCAGCACAAAAAAAGCTGAAATTTCTCATGCCTGTTTACATGTTAAAAGTAATGGTTAACATGTAAACAGGCCCCCCCCCCTCACTAGGAAAAACTGGCTTACATGTCTGAAATTGGAATCAAAGCAACTGACTTTACATGTTAACCATTTCGTTTAACATGTAAAATTACAAACATCTTCCCTCCCCCCCTCCCCGAAAAAGTTTGGAGATGAACATACGGGCAGCTGATTTCCTCATTTTTTCTGTCCTCGGTTTCCTGATTTCCTGATGTAAAATGTATTTAAAGTCCCTAAAAATGTACACATTTTGGCGACTTTCCTCCCATTTGCTTGTTTTCAATTAAGACTGACTTTCATGCCTGTATAACTGTCAGGTCTAAATACAGCACAATAATTTATCTAGAATTTTAAGGCCTCAAAATATGCTCACCGAACAATTTTTTCCCTACTGAAGGAATGAAAAACCGTTTTCTGAGTATTTGCGGCAGCGATAAACTCAGTAGGATTCATTCATTTCTTGTAGGTACTCATTTTCAAATAATTGTCACGCAAAATGTCACGCAAAATCTTCTAGAGCCATTATTATGTGCATAATTTATAATGACAATGAAAGGTTGGTATGTATTTCATTATACAAATAGTGTCTATTTGAGTATTTTACGGAAATATACAGGTTGATCACAAAAAACTGATGACCCACAATTTTCTAAGTCCAACTTTTCTATTTAACACCCCTCAGAACCAGGAGAATACAAATCAAATCTAACGGAAGATTTCTGTCCTCTTCTGGTTCTGTGGTGTGCTAAGTTGGACTTAGAAAATTGTGGGTGATCAGTTTTTTTGTGGACCACCCTGTATTCATTTCTAATTTTATTTCATATCTATATACAGTATATAAAAATCTTAGGTGTCACTGAGCAAAATCATCAGATGTGTGTGCATAACAATCAGTAACAAACGCTTGTGTGTGCGTTACAATGTTTGTGCCCTGTAACAATCAGGAAGAGCTTTCAAAAATGGTTGAGAAACAATAAATGTCTGCACGATTGTTGCTGGGTTTATTGCACTTAGTGTCAGAACGGACAAACAGCCAATTTAGCAACATAACAACGGTGTCCTCCATTGCAAAAAGACATTTACTTCCCTACAAAAACCAAACAGCAGGGGTTCAAAAGGAGGGGGAGCGGCGACGGGGGTGGGGATATTCACACCACACAATGGGGGGATTCGGGGGGGGGGGCAGTGGAGAGGGGAATGGGCTACCAGGGAGTAGGCTTGTGGGGGGAAATCTGACCATGCACTGGGAGAATGTGGGGAGAGGGGGCCGGGGGAAGGCGGGGGGGGGGGGGGAGACAGATTAGGGGCCTCGAAGTTATTTTCATTTTGTGCTACCCAGTGAAGTATTTCACTTAGGTACGCGAGAACCGGCTAGACCGGCGTATGTTACGCTAGACCGGCGTATGTTACGCCGGGGGTACAGCTAGTTATAATTAATATTAATATAATTCATATTAACAGGGTTTGCACTAGAAATTCAAGCCCATTCAAGGACTTTTTCCAAAACGGGTGTTATTTTTAAAGGACTATTCCAACACCAATGCTGTTTTTTAAGGACATTTGTTAACAAGCTTACTGAAATAAGGTCTAGTTTTACCAGTGAAGAGTCAACAACAGCTCATTAAACAATAAAAATGTTCTGGTGTGACCGGAAAAAACCAAGGGAAAAATTCAGTGGTAAAAAACGTGGAAAAATTGCTTTCTGGCTTTTTTCGTGTTGTAAGTTAGGTTATGGGGAATTATTTTAAATTAAGACGAAAAAAAAATTAAATTCAAGGTCTTTCAAGGACATAGATAACAATTTCAAGGCCTGAAATTTTTTCTAAACAAATTCAAGCACTTTCAAGGACCTTGTGCGAACCCTGTGTTAAATCCCTAATTTATCCCCCATAAAAGACCCTAAAAGTGCCTAATTAATCCCCTAAAAGCCCCTAAATTAAGATTGCAAAGGGATCCCTAATTCTCCCTTAAAAAGTCCCCAATTAAAGTCTGTAAAGGGGCCCCCTCCCCTTCATCAAAAATTACTTAATTTAATTATAGTCTAGATTTGAGCTTTTTTGTTTTTACATCTCTACTATTCAGTGGCAACCACTTCATTGTAAATAAGGTTGGCACAACCCCCCCCCCTCTAAAAATTCCCTAATTAAAGTTTGCAAAGGTCCCTAATTCATCCCTAAAAAGTCCCGAATTAAAGTTTGCAAAGGGGTCTCTAATTCCTTCTCCCCCAAAGTCCTTAATTCATTAACACATAGATTTGGAGTTTAATAACATCTCTATAATGCTTAATGCAGTACTAAAACAAGACCACTGCACTGTGACTGAGGTTAGCCTAAGTCACAGTCCTCAAAAGAAATGCACCACATTACTTTTTACTGTTGCAAATTAAAATACATTTATAAGAGATAAATTGTAGTTTCTTACCCAAAATAAGGAAATAGTATTATCATTATTTTGAAAAAACTACCATAAAAAATAATAACTTGTTAAAATTAAATAACACCACTTACCTCTTGATAAACTAGAAAAGTACTTGTGTTAGTTAAAAACAAAAACGTATGGTTGCTTTCCTGACTAAAACTGAGTACTTGGGTCAATTTACCTAGGGAATGCTTGTGTTAAAAAGGCCCTACTTGGCCTCCTGACCCCCCAGAGTACTTAGTTAGTTCCGGGGGGGGGGGGGGGCTAGGGAAGGGTGAGTGCTCCCTCGGCCGTGTGGCCAAACACTGATTTAAACCACAGAAAATCCGAGTTTATATACGTTTTGCGTAACCTACTTTTCCAAATAGCAAAAGTTAGTTTTTGAAATTGTCCGGACGAATTTTGTTTTTAGCTGGCTAACCGGCGCATATAAAACCAGTTTCCGCAGCTGCATTTACCATTTGCAAAAAAAAATTTCGAACAGGACGGTTTAACTGGAAGAGCAGGTAAGAAGATCGTTTATTTCACTGATTTTAAACATAAATGAGGCTTAATACAAGTTTTAAGGTAATACCAAATCGTAAAATAGGGTTTTAGAATACATTTTTGGGATTCTATGCTTAGTAACCTTCAAATTAACGACTTTTGTAACTATGTTTCCAGGTAACACTAAACGGTAAATTGAAAGTAAATGTGCCGAGTTTTTCGACAAATTATTACAAGCCGACGGTTCAGTTGAGTGATATGTATGCAAAAACGCCGTTCAAAGTGTAAATATGTTGCTAATTAAAAATGTGTGGTTCAAAATTAGCCACCTTATTTCCACGGATTAGGCTAATCATGATAAATTGGCAACTGCCGCAGTTTTTTTTCATGTATATTTTTTACAATTCTTGATTTTAATCATGGTTTAGGCGCTAGTTTATGACACTTTTGTAATTAAATTGGCTGATTATTTACACCAAAAATCCCGACTTTTGGTTTAAATCCATCTGACGATTTGTGTATACATGTCATACACCTCATGAATTTATTTTTTTTGTCACTTTAAGTTCAGTTAATAAAGGATTGTTGTTTTGTAAAAAATAAACAAAGGTACCTAACTTCTGCTATCGTGCGAGGCCCATTTTTCGGCCTACAACGTTATAGATGCTCTATTAGGTTTTCCAGGCACGACTTTCATTTACTTTGTTCTGCTACACTAATCGCGAAGTAAATAATTCACCGATTAGGCTTTCCTGGCACGCATCTTCTGCCGGAAAGCCAATTTTGTTGACAAGCACCAGAAGTTGGAAAAACTGATTCGTGTGTTTTGTCAGCTAGGCAACACGAGTGAATAGCATAATTTTGGAACATTAATTCAGGAAAAAATCCGTATACTTTCAGTGATGTGCAAATATTTTTAAAAACGTTATCGGGTGTTCCAGCTACCTTAAATGCAAAAAAATTAGGAGAAGGCCTACGGGGGAAGTTGTGGCTCAAAGAGGCTTGCTTTCCGCCGAATCCCTTACCACCAGGTCAGAGTGGTCTTTTGAGGTCGTGATAAAGCAAACGCTAATTCTTTTACATTTTTGGTTAAAGAGAAATTTTGACCATTTTTTTTTAAATAAGCACACGGTGACCACCATTAAGAAAGAACCTGCGAAAAATAATACTCAAATTGGAGCAACAAAACATGACAAAATGCGCGGGTTTACTGTAGGGCCAGTTATTCTTCAAATCCCTTACTACTTTGGTGCTTCTTGTCCTACCAAATTATTGTTCTTCTTTGAGTTTACTGTCCATGGTCCGACAATGTGCTCGGCGAAAGAGGAAACCTATCTACATATATAATAGGCAGCAGCGGCCGAGTGCACCTGCCTCGCCATCCCGTCGTACAATCAAGTATCCCATTCTGCAATGCAATCTGTTGACGGGATTCGCCTTCAAATTCTGGTTGGGACACTTTTCCAACGTCTTCGAACAAATGGCGTCACTCACCAAACCTGCCATGTCGCCGTCTGTTGACGGCCTTGGACTACAAGTTCGGGTTATAACACTTTTTCCAAAGTCTGCGAAAAGATGGTGCCACTTACCAGACCTGCCGCACCGCCATTTTGATCATATTTTGTCGTTTTATTGTGGCACCAAAGCGGCCAACAAAGTTTTAGTCGCCTGAAATGTGCCATTGTCGGCGTTTGAGCTAAAAAGAAAATCCAGGGTCTGCTTAGTGGCACTCTGCTGTACAATGGCATTGGTTGGTTAGTCTGTAAGTAGCTTAGTTTAGTTAAGGTGAGTGTATTGCTTGAAGGCATTATTATCTCAATAAATTCAATTCAATTCAAAAAGAAAATCTATCCGTGTCTATTAAACCAGACAACTTTAAACCAAACGACGATTGGGATCGTGGTGTGACGTCATATTCACCAGTTCCGACAAAGTAGCCAGAACAGCCTAATGGGCCTCGGAATTGGCAGCCAGATACGATGGAAAGGCGCATTTATTTCCTAAATCTTCACTTCCAGAAAGGAGTTGAATTGTTTTACTCTACTTTACTTTATTCCAGCGCTTACAGGCCCACAAATCCATACGCTCTAACTTAAAAAACTACGGTATTTATTTATTCATCCTACAGGAGTTTACACGGCCTGGAAAACTACGTTTTAGTTGGCGGAAACAATCGTTGCTTGCAAAAATCTCACAATGCGCGGTACCGAAGTGAATTGTTTTAAAGGATTAACTTAAATATGGGATCTAGACAAACGCTAGTGTGTCGCCGCAAAGTAGACGTTTCATTGTTGTTGGAGCATAATTGTTAGAGTGTAATTGTTGTTAGATCGCGGCTCACTAGCAGACTTTCTTTTAAATGAAACCAACTTATACGGGATTTCAGCATACTGGTGTAAATTCCCCATGCGGTAGAAATCTTTGCAAATCGTTTGAATCAGGTGTCTTGGGTCCAGTAACAAAGAAAACCTCAACACTAAAAAGGGGGAACGTGTTCTTTATGGAGAAAAAGTGCCCTCAATAACGTTGAGTGTTACTAGTTACTAGTAATTAGCTAATCACCAGGCTTCCATGTAAATTCTCTTAGGGTATAAAGACACTTCTACAGCACATTAGGAAAAGTTGCCAGATCTAAATTTCGGCAGACAGCTAAAGCGTCATATGGGGACGTGCCTTTTTCTAAAATGGGGGTTGCAGCTAGAAGCACGTGGCCCTGAAGTGGCTCGTAAGTGCAAAATTATTGTTGTAACCATTGTTTGTATTATCATCCAACAGTAGATTGTAACATGCTAAAGTGTTACACGCTTATCGTTTCAGTACTTAATTGTAAGAATGAACTGTTTTTGCAAATAATTGGTTCACTAAGAGACAGAATTACTAAAAAAAACGTCAAGTGTGCCGTAAAAAAAAGGGGGATATACGATTGAATTTTCACTTGTTAAAATGAACACGGATAAAAATTGATGCTTTTTAATTGAAATAATCAAATGTACAATTGAGAAAATTCCATCTGTTTAGGTGCTGTTGTGCTTTACGTTTTAAATATATGATTGGTAAAGCACAACAACACCTAACAGATGGAATTTTCTCAATTGTACATTTGATTACTTCATTTAAAAAGCATCAATTTTTATCCGTGTTCATTTTAACAAGTGAAAATTCAGTCATATATCCCCATTTTTTACGGCACACTTGACGTTTTTGTTTTAATCCGTGTACCTTTTTTACAGCTATGGCGTCGCGCTACAAAGCTTTACGCATGCAGTCGATTGTTGCTGGACACTTTGAAACAATTCAAGTCAGCTTTGAAAGCCTGCATCTGCAAAATAAATACGCAATTCTATCGTTTTTAGCTGCCAATTTCGAGGACGCAACAACGTAGCTTAGTTTGGTTTAAAAATATATGCGTTTAGCTGAAACACGGATTCTTTCGATCATTTATTAAGAGCCGTGGCCCATAGCCGTACGCTCTGGATTCTTTCAAAGGGTTTAAAAAGGGTTTCAAAGAGTTTAACGAGCGTTAACCACTCCTGGTCATCTGCCCGAAGCCCTAAGGCCCTATGTCTGCAACAGCCAGATTCCCAGGCGGTTAAAAAAAGAGTTAAAGGGTTTAACGAGCGTTAACCACTTCTGGTCATCTGCCCGAAGCCCTAATGCCCTATGTCTGCAACAGCCAGATTCCCAGGCGGTCACCCACCCAAGTATCAATCCAGCCCATTGCTGCTTAACTTCGGGGATCTGACGAGAACCGGTGTTCCCAGGCGGTTATTTTACCGTTCATCAATCGACTTTTTAGCAAAGACATAACACGTGGACGAAGAATGAATCTGGAGTTTGCTGAGTGGCATTGTTCCCTACATACAATGGTTAAAACAATGTAAAACAATCAAAATGATCGTTTAGGGTCCCGTAACTCTGGAATGGATCGACCAATCGATAAAGTGGTCCATGTAAGGTTGAAGCCCAGGAAAATTTTATGGCTAAGATCATGTTTCAGATTTTAGGTAGGTGCAGTAGTTTTTTCTGAAACCGTGTCAGCCAAGAACAGAACAAGAACAAGAACCAGAACAACAACAACTGAAGAACTGAACAGTTTTCAAATTTACGTGTGGCTCCCTACGTTTACTCTTGCACGGAATTGCATAAAAGTTGGTGTAAAGTTTGGAAAGGTTGCTATCTACTATCTGGCCAAGTTTGGTCGAAATATATTGAATAGAAACGGGGAAATTTATAGTTTTAGTTTTGCTGGCGAGAGGACTTCAATCAAATATATAAACGGCTATCGCCGTGTATGATATCTTTATCTTTTATTGCAAATGTTTGGTTTTTTTTTTTTTTTTACAGTACACGAATCCAAATTAAATTATCTGCCCCACCACGATAAAAGGGACAATTTTGCTGAAAAGAAGATTATGAAACAAAATACACATCGTCAGCACAGGTAGGAACGTGTTCTTTATGGAGAAAAACTGTCCTCAATAACGTGACGCGGACATATTATTTTATGTAGACTTACTGTTCTTGCAGTCTAGTGTAAGTGGCGAGTAATTTTAAACAGCTGGTGAGTTGATTAGTTTTAGTAAACTTCGTCTGCCACCAGAATATTAGAACTGTATGAACATTTACCATTCCGTGAGTTTGCAGTATGTGTTTATGATTGAATGATTAACGTTAACCTCGGGAGGGCCAAGTGAAGGGGGATGCGCTGATTGAGGAGCGAAGCTAACGAAAATCAGCGTTTGTTAGCCAGTGCGCTCAAAAATTGGGTTAAATAGACTTGGGCATACAATAAGCCAAACCATGTCCATGGCTGGTTTAACGGCTAATTGGGCAACGGCAAACGTAAAAATTATGAATTAGAAAATTTATAGACATTCCAGACAAAAAAGGTAGAGGTGACTATTAGACAGTTGAATTTTTTTGTATTCACAGGTCTATGAAAGTTGAGGTATCCACCCAAAACCAAAACTGGTATAAGAGCAGCCGTCAAGTTTCCAAAAAAAGTCGGCCTTTCTAAGTAGTGATATCATTCAACCAGGGAATTAAGGCTGCCAAGGTTAATCCTATTGGCCAAGTTAATCGCACGGAATAATACTTTGGACGTTAAATGAAAATTTTTTAGTTTTCATTTAACTTTCGAACTATTAGTAGGTGCGATTAACTTGGCTAATAGGATTAACCTTGGCGGCCTTTCCCTGGTTGAATGACATCACTACTTTGAAAGGCCTACCCTTTTTGGCGGCTGCTCTTACACCAGTTTTGGTTTTGGGTGGATTACTTGCTTGCTTAATGATTGATGTCTCAGTGATAGGGCTTTTTTTAGCGTTCAGCCAAATATACGCATGCGACTTTTCCGGGGCTGCACCGAAGGGAAAATGTCACGGGGCAGCGTGTTCGGAGGGGGGGAGGGCACGTGTGTGTGGGTGGTAATGCTCGGTACCGAAGTGAATTGCCACGGTTCGGACCACAACTTGGTGGCAGCCATTTTGGCTCTGATATCACTACTTTCTATGGCAAAAACTTGATGGGTCCCTTTACCCTTATGGGAGTTTTGTATGATTAACTTAAACATCGGATTACTTGCCTACCGAATAGTGGATTTCTCAGTAATAGGGTTTCTTTTCCGGGGCTGCACCAAAGAGGAATGTCTCGGGGCGACGTTTTCGGGGGGGGGGGGGAAGAGGCGGGCAAGTGAGAGTTGGGGGACACGTGTGTGTATCTGGGAGGGGGCAGGAATGTGGGGATTGGAGATTAAAGTAATTGGGGGAGGGCATATGTGAGAGCCATTCATAAGTTTGGTCTTTGGTTTGGTAAATTTAAAATCAAAGACCAAACACCTGAGGTGCCGGAGAGAGAGGCAGAGAGATATTCAGAACCCACACTCAGGTGGCGGGGGTAAGCAGGGATGTGCGGGTGGGGGAGGGATACAACTAGTCTGTAATGTGACGTGGCACAACTAAGTTGTAATATGGAATCACCGACAGACTGCCACTAGTCAAAATGCCACCACGTCAAAATGCCACCGTAAAAATGACACCGGACAAAATGCCACCCTCTACCGACAAAATGCCACTTCAAAATTTTTTTACTGATATTTTTAAAAAGCCACAATGCATATACACAGTTACAATGTACAAACCTTGACAGATCGTCACCGTAGCAGAGTCCACCCTGACAGGTTGTTTACTTAACATTTTTTAAAAGTCACATACTGGGTGGGGTAAAAGTCTGGAGAAGCTATTGCCATTCCAAATATACTAAGAGGAGAACCACGAAAATGTACATACATATACCATGGGTCGGGGGACATGTAATGATGCTAGTTTAAATGACCTTGGAATGGTCCTTCGAGGTCATCATGATGCTAAATTCTGAACTACACGTCGTAGAATAATGGTGGAAATTAGATAGGTTTTCAGTTCTCTGCAACTATCAATTTACACCACTATTCTACGACGTGTAGTTCAAATTTAGCATTATGATGACCTCAAAGGACCATTCCAAGGTCATTTAAACTAGCATCATTACATGTCCCCCGACCCATAGTATATGTATGTACATTTTCGTGGTTCTCCTCTTAGTAGATTTGGAATGACAGTAGGTTTCTCCAGACTTTTGCACCACCCTGTATATCGCAAAAAATATAAACATTAAAAAAAAAGTCACAATGGTCATCCTCTCGTTTAAAATCGGATTGTTGTGCCAACAGCTCGGAGAAAAGTTTGAATATCTTTCATACCTTCCTCAAATTCGGTGCAGAGTGTTTAAACGAGACGATGGCATTGCGACTTTTTTATTTGTAAAAAAAATCAGTAAAAAATGTTGAAGTGGCATTTTGTCGGTATAGGGTGGCATTATGTCCGATGGCATTTTGACGGTGGCATTTTGACGTGGTGGCATTTTGACGAGTGGCATTCTGTCGCGGAGCCGTAATATGACTCCGGGCACAACTGGTCTGTAATACGACGTGATATTCACCGGCAAAGACTTGGGAACATCCTGAAGGAGCCACAATCACTTCAGGATCTTATTATTGTTAAGTAAATATTTAAATAAAATACTTTTACAAATTAAGTAATGTAAGTAGGCTAATGAGGTTATTTAACGAAGTTTCAGACGGGGAATGGACAGAGACGACCAGGCCTATTTCGTGCCAGTTCCGCCTTTATGATAACGGTCCACTCGCCGAGGGTCGAATTGTTATGTTCGAAACTGTAAATCAGCTTAAACATTTGTAAAAATCTACTACTTGGTTTGTTGATGGAAATTATGCTATGGTCCCTAGACTTTTTTCACAACTCTACGGTATTCGAGCTCTTCTTGAAACTGTTTGGGTGAAACAGCAGTTTCATGTGTTTACGTACTTCTCACCGAAAAAAGGCAAGTTCTGTAGGAAGAAATGTTTATGGCTTTACTTGAAAATCCACAATGTATCCATAAATGTGCAAATAACAACATATATTTGAATTCCCTGCGGATCGTTGCAGATTACGACACGACTGTCCGCCAAGCTGCCCATGCTGTGTTCGGCACCATTGTTCAAGTATCTGGTTGCTTTTTCCACTTGTGCCAAAGTACGTGGCGTAAAATACAAAACTTAGCCCTGCGTATTTGAACAAGGAAAGTGAAGATATCCACCAGTATTGTGGCATATAATATAATATAAATGTTTAACCTGCCACATATAGCTGGTTAGGTGATGGAAGGGTAAACCACTAACACCGCCCCTGATTTGATTCGTAAATAAAGAAAAAATATGAGACACGTGAACTACAGGTAAAGGATGTATTACTAATAAACCCTCTTAAGGAATTTAGATAGGCCACAAGTTCTAATTAACTGACGAAAACAATGAAGAGAAGGCGAAGTCACCACCTTAGTTGGGAGCGAGTTCCAGCAGGGCACAACACGGAGTGCAAAGAAGTGTCTTCTGCAATAGAGGCGGGACGAGAGAATCTTGAACTTTAATGGGTGACCACGAGTCTCCTGAAAACTTTCACGTTCAAAGAAAGAGAAATCAAGGGATAATAAGTTGTGGATGATCAAATAAGTCAGTGTCAAGTCTGCATGCAGACAGCGAAGTTCAAGTGTTGGTAAGCGCAGTCGTTGTAACCTCTCCGCAAAGGGGAGTTCCCGTACACTCCTGGTGAAGTATCTTTGCACTGACTCAAGGAAATCAATATCGCCCAGAAGACAGGGGACCAAACTGGGCTCGCATACTCAAGGAGTAGTGTAACACAGACCTTAAAGGTCCAGACCCTGGTCGGAATGTCAGCCCTCAAGAAACACCGATTGACAATATGAAGACGGCTGAAAGCCCGCGTAGTGATTTTTCTTGCAATGTTTTGATGATTTTAAGTCAGAAGTAAACCAAACACCCAGGTCCTTTACATCACTCATTGTACCAAGTGGCCTACCATATGGGAGGACAGGGCTAATGCGGGAGAACGACCAATGTGAAACAAAAAACACATCTCCAATGAGAGCGGTAACTGCCAGAGATTTGACCATCCCTAGACCGCATTGGACGCTCTAGCTTTCCTCCCTATGGACAAAGTAAAGGAATGGATAGACTGGCTTAAAACTGTATTTCCTTTCGTTCTGATTGATCTACTACTTTGACTGCAATTATGTAAGTGGCCACTGTGTTTCGTCAGATTTGCTTCTCAGTCGACGCGTCTCTGAAGATGCTCCCTCCTGTCCCTCCGATTCAATGTAATGTTCATGACATAACACTACGAGGGGAGGATCGTACGAATAGCCTAACATTTGTGGGTTGGAATAATGGCTTTGCAGCACTTGTAGGATACAAGCATCCTTCAGTATTTGGTGCCATAAATGGTCTAGGAAGAGACCAAGCTACCAATTGGCCCAATAGGAGTTGGGAATCCTTCCTAAAAAACGCACTGATAAACATGCAGCCGACCTACACGCTAGACTGGTTGAATTCTGCAATGATTTGAATTCAGATCGCAGAAACACGTGAAAGATTTCTGAAAGCAGTAGGGTACACAATCCGGTTTTAAGGTATTTAAGAAAAATGAATATTTTAAATTTTTTCTAAGTATTTTAAAACAGTGAATGGTTTTCTGTTGTTTTTAAATGAGCTTTTGGTTCGGTGAACTTTTTAAATAGGTGAGCTTGTGTCCAGTGAGCTTCTGTTCTACATTCGCTCAGACATCTCACAACCAATTTGCAGGCTACGCATGATGTTCCACACATACACTCATGTACTCTGATTTTATTTTTCCTGCAACTGCATTTGTTTAATTTCGTATTCCAAACACCTGTACGCCCAAATACAAGGATATAAAGCAACCAACTACATTAACATTAACAACCTTTAAGTCGTCAACATGACGTTTCCAGGGTTACATTTGTCCTTCAAGTTAATGATTTTTCATTGGTATAGACATGGTTTAACAGAGCATTCGTATAAAATACCAAACAACAGTACATCGACCATAACTAAACTGACTCAGCCGTTAACTCTTTGCCAGAATTTTATTCGAAAAGCAATTTGTACAATTTAGCAATCCGCCAGGCGATTATTAACTCCTAATCGGCACGATGATATCTCAATGCTTTCTATTCAGCTTAGCTTTTGCGTGGATCTGTTGTTGTAGCTACGTGGTGTGTTCGAAAATTAACGTACCCGTGTCTAAAGCGCTGCAAGAGAGACAACTGTTCAATTTAAAAATTGGTTCTACCGTAAGTGTAATTTCAATATTTAGTGTTGCAGTGTTACGGTTTTAGTGTTTTAGTAATTTTAATTTCTCTTAGTTTTAGTGCTGTGATATTTAGCGAAATTCTGTAAAGATGAGTGGCTTTCGTAACCATGGTTGAATGATTCTGTGGCAGCTTATTATATAATCATGGTTGCTAAGTTCGATAGCTTTAAGTGGAGATTATTTGAGTTCAACACAAATGACCCCCAAAAAGCAAATAAAACCACCATTCGCAAATAAAATGGTCTGAAGCACTGGGTTTGTAGTACGTGCGGCACGTATTAGAAGTATAAATAGAATTAACTGAGCGAAAATCGGCATCGCCATTAAAAAAATTAACATTATAGAGCTCGTATCCCAATTAAACTAACAGTACAAAAATGAACGAAACGAACTACACTTTGAACTCCAATTCCAGGGAACAAGTATTGTTTTTAATCACTGGTATAATTTCCGAAAGTGAATGTAATTTCTGTTTGAAATATGTGTGGGGGTCACTATATGCGTGTGTACGGGTACGAATGTGTGTGTGTGTGTGTGTGTGTGTGTGTGTGTTTTTCATATTTTAAGTCTGTTTCATGTGAGTAGCTTTATATGTATTTTTTTTGTACATTAAGAATTTATGAAACAGACGTTTTCTTGTTAAGGGCGATTGTTTTTTCTGTGCTCATTGGTTTCTAGTTTAGTTTTATTTCGTTTGTTAATTTTATGTGTGTATGTTTTGCCAATTTTGTAGGTATTTCTTTGTTTACGGCGTTTGTTTTGTAACTGATTGTTGCACCAAGTTCCAGTTCTTGTGCGCGTATATTATGGGTTTTTTTGTGTGTGTGTATTTTTAATGTGCAAAATATCCAACCGTTTTGTTAGTTTTCTTAGTGATGTAGCTGTAAGCGTGTGCAGGGAGGTTGGGTTGTCACAATGCTTATTCCCTGGAATTGGAGTTCAACTTACATTTCATTTTATTCGAGTAAACGCTAATCCGCTTTTATTTGCTGACTTTCACAGCAATGAATTACATTGGGATTCAAGCTATAAAGCTTTTTCTATACAGCAAATCGTTTTTTGTTCCAATTAATTTGTTGGCTTTTTCGCTTCCTTTTTATTGTCATTGGTACAGTCTGGCTTAACACCATGGATTGTTCATTCTGCGCCCAATTTATTTGTGAAAAGGACAGCAATAGAAATACACATTTATGTCCATGTTCCGTCCATGCATTGTACCATGTCTATTACTCGATGGCAACATACTAGCTGTGTCTAGACATAGCGTGTGTCATCTGGTCAACTATAGTTTATGTTGTTGCAGGCAGTTGTAGATAACCCAGTTTGGGTTCGTGCTCCCTTAAACAAGAAACAGTATGAAACAGTCGAGGAAAACAATGTGGAAACAATACAATTGGCTTCCCGAAGCTTCGCTGAAGAACTAAATAAGTCGATCAATCATACCAGCCGCCCAATTTTGGGGTCATAGCAAAATTAGGAACTTAGTACACTATGGTTTAAAACAGGAAGATTTAAGCGGAAACCAGGATGGCTTTTATATTCGTAACTGATAACGAAAAAACATTTTATGATGTTCCTTGGCAACGCCCAAGATGCATCTTGGTTGCAATCTGGAGTGTCTTGCCTGTTTGTTGCATGTTGCAGTATTGACGTAACATTTTGATTTTCCGCGCCCAAGCGTCTTTGCAACATTGTAACATTTTGGCATTGTTCGCCTCTGCTCTTTAACCCTTAGGGCCATAGGCCCATAGGGCCTTAGGGCTTCGGGCAGATGACCAGGGGTGGTTAACGCTCGTTAAACCCTTTGAACCCTTTGTTAAACCCTTAGGCCTTAGGGCTTCGGGCAGATGACGAGGAGTGGTTAACACTCATTAAACCCTTTGAAACCCCTTTGTTAAACCCTTAGGGCCTTAGGGCTTCAGGCAGATGACTAGGAGTGGTTAACGCTCGTTAAAACCTTTGAACTCTTTTAACCCTTTGGGCCTTAGGGCTTCGTCTAGCAGATGACCGGAAGCTGTCAATGTTTGCGACAAAACCCTTTGAACCCTTTGGAGCCTTAGGGCTGCGTGGGGCAGACGACCAGGAGTGGTTAACGCTCGCTAAAACCCTTTGAACC
>JAHWFP010184434.1:69761-96854 GCA_023313725.1 Lithobius niger | reverse complement strand
CGACCAGGAGTGGTTAACGCTCGCTAAAACCCTTTGAACCCTTTGGGCTTCGTCTAGCAGATGACATGAAGCTGTTAATGTTCGTGACAAAACCCTGTGAACCCTTTGCAGGGCCTTAGGGCTTCGTCGGGCAGATGACCAGCAGTGGTTAACGCTCGCTACAAAACCCTTTGAACCCACTGCAGACTTAGGACCTTAGGGCTTCGTCGGGCAGATAACCCTTTGAACTCTGTTTGGCAGATAACCCTTTGAACTCTGTTTGGCAGATAACCCAGTCAGGGTCCGTCGTCCCTAATAGCTAAAACAACAAAACAAACTCTGTTTGGCTCTAGAGTCTACAGTCCTTATTGGGACTATGAAAGCACACGGTCGTGAAAAACTTTAAGGCCCAACGTGCAGAGTACGGTTTCTGTTGTCAGCCTCGCCGTTTCCAGTTGTTCGTTTGGTTTATAGTAACTGTTCCCTGTCGTCTTGTATGTTCACTTGGTGTAGTTTCCTTTGTGGGACTGGTGACCTTTTAGGTCTATTCTTCTAATAAACCAAGACATGATCCGTCGATCCCATTACCTTCAGTAATAGGATCAACGGACCATGACCAAACCAAACCTATTTTTGTTTGAGTTCTACGTTGTTTGATAATTACTGTTAATTTTGTTTATGTATTTTTGTATTACTTTTTATTTAAAGGCTATTACTTTAGGCTAATTACTTTAATTTAAAGGTAATCATATTGGGGTATTGAGGTTTTGCTCCTATAATAAACCAACCAACCAATTGTCCCTTTCATTGTCGTGGGGGCAGGTAAGCCAGTTTAACAACACACAATAAAACTCAGCCATCTCCTGGAATTTTCGGAACGAGAAGAACCCTGTGGTGTCGCACGCTTATGTCGATTGTGGCATGTCCAAGATCCTGGATTTTAAGCTTGTATTTCTCCTGCTAAATCGTTCGTTCTCATCGTAGTTCTTGCTCCCTAAAGGCTTTAAAAAAACCGTGGCTCGTGTGGGTTGTAGTATGTCATAGATCCTGGGTTTACCGCTTGAATTTTTCCAGCTAAATTGTCCCACTCGTCGGCTATTCTCCTTATCCTCGAAGCTGATACTTTCCTTAGGTTAATGATCATTAATAAATGTCAATCAAATCAATTCAAATATAATGAGATCGAATGAAGGCTCCCATTGTGCCTCGTGCTCATGTCGATTGTGGCATGCAAAAAGTTCAGGTTTTTTTTCCCGTTCCTTGCATCGTCTACCGCAGGGCTAATAACACGGTTTAGGTTTTGCTCCCTGAAATAAAATGAAAACAACAACTCAGTTTCTAGCCTCTCTTGACGTTCTTTAAATAAAAATTCTAGTGCGCAAACTAATTCTAACATGCATTAGTGCTAATGAAAGGGATAATTCGATTCTGGTTTCATCTCTTCCATTCTGTTTATACTCCGAATCCGTGTGGTGCCTATTGCGCACTCTAAGCCCAGCTTTAGTCAATGGGCTAGATGGTGTAAAAAGATTTTCCACTCACTAGTTGACAATATGAAAATACCTTTCCTACAAAAGTTGCTTGGCTTGACAAGACCTTTTAAATCTATCGCGCGACCCCCCTACCCATTTGAAATTTCTGAGAAACGCCCCTTTGCCCCCTCAACTACATCCCCCACCCCTCGGGGCGACCCCACGAAGTTGAACGGATTAATTTTTGCGGTGGATTGTCCTCATGCTATTTTGTGCGTCAGTTTTTGACCGCATTAAGCTATTTTCATTACTTCTGTACCGGGTCGTGTACCGGGTTTCGTGATATCACGTGCATATAGTATACAACCTTTAACTCGGCCAAGACGGCTACTACCACTGGGACTGCTGTCCATTAAAAAGGACGCGCGTAACAATCAGTAACAAACGACAACATGCAACCGCATTGCCAGCCGACCAAAAGCTGGTAAACAACCTCGAGGATCAACAATTTAGTTGCAGGAATTATCAACCGACTCTTGAAATAAAACTCACTTTGACGGTGAGGAACCAAAACTGGAAATGAGAAGTTGTTCACTGTGCCTGCTTTAAAAAAAAACGCCAAAAAAGTGCGCAGTGGGATTGAGTACAAAAATAAAAAAGCATGGAGTAGCGACCGGGTTGTGGAGGGGTGGATATAGAACAAGGGGGAAGGGCAAAATGAAAAAAAGGAGGAGGGGGGGGGCTACTGAAGGTGCGGCTGCAGAGGGGGGGGGGGGATTGAGGCTTAATGGCGCGTCGACAACTTGGTCATTAGCGCCAACCTCAGTCACAGTGCAGTGGTCCGGGTTGCCACTGCACCACACATTACAGAGATATTATTCAAACCCCTAATCTAAATCTTGTCATACATCTGTACCTCCTGCAAAAATTGAAAAACACCGGACAGGAGGACAGACTTATCGCCCAATTGACGCACAATGTCATGCGGAAGATGGAAACGACGACGAAAACCATCAAGATGGCAACAATCAACAAGGAAATGCCGGACCGTAAGTGGCCGCCGACACCAATAACATTCAGGAGGGTCAACCCCCCCGCAAAAGGAAACAGTGAGTAAGTCGGCGGCTGCAGAGTGAGTGAGAAAAATCAGCAAGAGTAAGAATGGGTTCATTTTGGTTCACTAAGCATAGCCAGAGCCATTAAGGCTTATTGAATGACCTCATACACGCCGTCCACTCACGTGTTGCAGCTTGTTATGCAGCCGGGATCTAGGGAAAGAGGACAAAAGACAAACATGGAAAAAAGGGGGGGGGGGGGAGCGACTCAAGGGGAATACGCTGATTGAGTGAGTAAAGCAAAAAAAATCGGTGTTTGTTAGCTATAAGTAAGACTGGCGCTATTTGGGTTCACTTAGCATAGGCAGATCCGTTAATGCTTAGGAAATTGCCTAATTCATGCCTTCCCTTTAGGGACGACGCTAAGGGGGGGGGGCGAGGGGGGCGCTTGCCCTACCACATTTTTGGCCGGCCCCCCGGGGCGCTCCCCCCCCCTCATCAGATCAATATAAAACGTATAAACGAAGAAAATTCTGGTTATTTATTAAGTAAACTATGTTAGTTTCTTTCAAAACGAAAAGAAGGACTTGAGGTTACATCAATAGACCCCAGTTGTTACTGTGAGATTTGAAAGATCATCTTTTTTACAGCTGGATTTAAAAATGTTCTCAAAAAATAGGGTATGAAGCAGTTAAGAACGTTCGGTGTGAGAAAGAATTACAAGAGTTATTTTGAATTTTTTTTTGGGGGGGGGGGGGGAGGGGTGGACCGCTAAAGTTGAATTTTTCAGTTCGCCCCCTGGCTAAAATTACTGCCCCACTGCCGCCTCCCCAATAAAGTGATTCTAGCGTCGTCCCTGCTTCCCTTCACGTGTTATGGCTACTTATGTGGCCCAGATGCACTGGAGTTTGAGCAAATTTGTGATTGAAGACACTTAGTTTGGTGAAGCATGCAACCGGCGAAAACTTGGAGCGACTGAATGGGGATACCCTATTTGAGTGAAGCAATGCCAACGAAATTCAGCGTTTGTTAACCATACACAGACACAAGCCAGTAAGTACGCAAACACAAAAACAGTGTGTTTGCTAGCGAGTGCAAAAATGTGATTGAAGAAACATAATTTGCCGGAACATGGGCAAACACAAGAGACCATACTGTACCAATATTGCAAACGACACATCCAACACCACCCGAGCTTCAGCCAGTGTGAAGTGTGTGCAGAAATCCGATTGAACATGCCACAAACGGAAGGCAGCATCTGTGGAATGAGTTGTCAACTATTTATCACAGAAAAATGCCTTCACAGATGCATAAACGTTGCACTATCTCCATTTACGTGCGCTAATCTCACTCCGTGCGAAGCACGGGCTTTGGCTAGTTTGAAATATTCCTTTATTTGGCAATCAGTACAACAATAATTAAAACCACTAGCTAGCACTAGAAACAATTAAATCATGGGAAAAAAATCAGAAATAATTAAAACCACGAGAAACACTTAAACCAGTTAGTGAATCGAGTACAACATCCTGTCACAAGGGGGGGGGAGGGGGTAGGAGAAAGAAGTGTGACCAGCATAAAATGCAAAACTAGACAACGAGGAACAAAAAAGTGAAACACATACTGGACCTAATAGAAACGAACTACCAATGTAAAACCAGAGCATTCCTCGCCACAAAACAAACAGCTTTGAGAGAACACCAAACCTAACGCAACACAGAAATATTAGCATCGACAAATAATAGCGGACTTAAACCCTGTGCCTAGGACGGTAACAGCACTACTCGGCTTCGCCTCGGAATCTATTGCCATCCTTGGCAAAACGCGCAAGTTCTAGTTCCTCGGCATTGCTGCAAATTGCTTATTATACTACTTATATCTTAGTCAGACTGGCTTTCTGTCTAGGTGCCTCTTGCCTTTCCACCGAAATTTCTGTGTATGATTTTCCATAAAATCGAGCGGATGGGAGCAACCATAAGTTTATTGTTCATAGAACACATACGACTTCGTAGGATATCCCACTTAGTTGACTGCCGTGTGGGTCTATCGTAGTTCACCAGGGTTTTTGTAGCAGTGCTGATCATTTTCGAAGGGCATCCTTTGCCAAACAGCTAAACTAAAAATGGTTCAGAATGTTCAGAATTGTGTAGGTTATTGTGCTACAGCCATTTCTGTAACAATGTAACACTTAAAGAACATCTTTACCTCCTTCCCCCCCCCCCCAACCACCATCGATTGCATACCAAACATTAGGAACTTAAAGCCCCATTAAGGTCCCATTAACATCCCATGGGAAGTTAAGGTTCCATGGGAGGTTAAGGTCCCATTAAGGAATAAGAACTGTGAAAAACGATAAGTAAAAATTTATGAACAATGGGTCCTAAATAAATAAATACGAACTCTTATCTGCTACTCTATTTGTGTGTAAAGTCTTTTAAGACCTTTGTGACTGATCTTAATATTAGGTCTTGTCTTGAAGAGTTCATAATTATACAATAGAGTAGTAGATAAGAGTTCGTATTTATTTATTTAGGACCCATTGTTCATGAAACAACTTATCCAACAAAGTGTGCTAAGGATAAAAGCCCATTTATAATGCAACCCTTGTTGTATTTAACGTAATAAGTAACTCAAATTAGATGATTGTATAGTTATTAAGTATTAGTAGTATACTAACTAGTTTCATAATAAATTAAGAAACATTATGTGGACCAATTTAATTTTTTATTGAAGTGCATTGAATTTTATTTGTGTTCTTATGAATGATATTTATGCTAGACGGATCACGGCCGTATAGAAGGAAATCAGGAACTTTATTACATCCTGCCAAATGTTCATTAAAATATGACGTAGGTGTTTAAATAGAATCAACATCCTCATTTCATCCAGTTAGGGCATTTCCTAACCAGCTGCACCTTGCATATGTTGTTAAAACGAAATTAATTGGATGAGTTTGATTGATTATTCTTATATTTGAAGTTTCCTCTATTACAGATATTAATCAACTATTTTATTTTAAATATTCAACTACTTCATCAAACTTACTACCAGTGATGTGACGACATTTAGTTAGACAGGCACCAAACGTCGTCACGTCAATGGTAGATACACAACCACTCCACTCGTATATTGCTAGGCTATACCAGCAAATCAAATATCGATAAGGTTAACTGAATCGTTATTATTGAAACCGGTTCAGTGTTATTGTTAAGACTAGAGGAAGCCCGTGCTATGCACGTGGCCGGCCATGAATTAAGTTTACGGACATACTTTTCCCGACACTCTTCCCGACATTTTTCAGAGTGAACCAGTTCGCCGACGAACGTGCCCGGGCTTGATCGACCACTCCCGCCTGGCTGCTCTCTCACGGGGCCAGAAGAATGGGAGAGTCCACTTGCAATGCGGGCGTGAGGAAGGGGGAAGTGATTGTATGGCCTTTTACTGTTTTTTTCTTATCAGTTCTTTTCCTATCAGCTCAGCCGGCATCCAGCATTATTATGTAGATATAAGAAATAACTTAAACCTATTAAATCATTCCCTCAAACTCCTTACGTAAACAAATGGAAAGCGATACTGGAAATGGTGGGACACTGCAATACGTCTGGAAACTGTGGGCGTAGCTGTAAATGGCAACCTAGCTACGTACCTTGTGACCTGAACCTACGGGAGGGTCCCGTAGATTCCCGACATTTGAAGGACACGAGCGTGTAATGCCTGGGGACGCGCCGCTGTTTGGGTAAATCCCAGTGGGACATTGGCCCGACGCAAGTACGGCCCCAGCATGCGCTACACGTATTGACAAAAACCAGAGGATAAATGGAAAAAAGTTTCGTGGATCGGTCTGCAAGCATAGGACTGGCGTGTGGCAACGATTGGTGCGGGGTGGCAAGAAAGAGTTGACCCAAGGCATTTTTAGTTGGGGGGAGGACTGTATTTCTCTTCCTCGAGATTTATTGCTATAGTTTATCCAAACATTTGGGAACAAATACGGGGAGCAGTGTGACACTGTGGCGGGTTGAAAAGTCGTGCCTAGGTCATTTATGACACAGTTAATTTCTAATTCGTGACGTCTCACGGTGGGGAAACAAAGAAAAGGGAAATAGGACTTACAGTTCAACAGCACGCTTCGTCCAACCCTAAAAATCCAGATTCCACAGCCTGAGGAAAATTACATGGTGCAAGCTTCATGGAGATATACATAGAAATTCACTCCGTGTTGTTCAAATTCCATTACAAATGGATTAGAAAGGAAAAAAGGAAGAACTCTGCTCCAACATGAGTGGTTACCAATCGGTAAACAACATGGGGAAGAGTGAAGAGAACAGAAAAACAAGTAACAATTAATAAGCCAGACCATGACAATGGTCATACTCAAACGTACAAACACTCACCAACACTACACCATAACAATGGATACTCAGGTTGCATTATACAGCAAAGGCATTCAGTACTTAAAACAAGTTATTGGGGCAGTGAAATAGTGCCAAAGGCAATGGCCCCAGACACTCAGGGACGAAACTGTCTCACATTTCCCCCTCGAGGGCTGATAGCTTTTGCGAATGTCACACTACAATAGGAACATATGAGTTACAAAAAAGAAAAAAAAACAAGCCCTTACTCACGGACAACATAAAGACCGTCAAGTTTCAAAGTTTTCAGGGTTATCAGGACAAATTTCGGGTTAAATTTGGGGAAAAATTTGTGACATGAACAAACAAAACTTGGCAAAAAACTTGGCTGTCCCCCCCCCCCCCCCTCGTGGGCGTGAGAAGGAGTAAATCCGCACGGGTAGCAGAGTGTTGGTATCGATCGCACACCTCGTACAGAGTAAACAGACCAAGACACATATTTAAGCAAAGATATCTATAAATATTGAGGGAGAATACTAGTTATAGGTGCCAGTCGAAACACCCTGATTATAGGAGCAAACCTCTAAGATCTATGTTAGTAGTGTTAAGTTAAAAATAACACATCATGACTAAACACAATCAATATTAAATCGCACTATGAAGACTGGAAGGTCTCCTCAATGTCGTTGTCGGAGACAACAATGATTTACGGGCGTGTAACCACGGAGGTTACTATAACCGGAGGCAGGCCCTGCAACCGTTGGGAACACCTTTGGGGCCTTGATGGCAATGGCTGTTGCAACGGTGGCAAGGGTGGTGGGGCGGGAGGCTGAGGTTGCGGTTGTTGAGGCTGAGGAGGTCGCGGAGTGGACTCATCGTCAGAATCTGAAGAGTTGAGAAGTCCTTGAGGATATGCACCGGAACCGTCCATCGGCCACGTAACTGAGCACGAGGGGGGGGGGCATCATGCTTGGAGGGAGGAAGGTTGCAGCATTGTGATCCTCATAAAACGTGACGTTCATAGTATAAGCATAGCGTTGCGAAGCAATATTGAAAAGTTTATATCCTAGCCGCTGATGATCAAAATAGAGATGAACGCAAGGCACTGCTGTAGGGTCGTATGGCCCACGACGAGACTTTTCTACGTGAACATATGCGAGGCATCCGAAACGTCGGTGACTTGTGATACGGGGCACCCTGTTGGACCACTTCTCCAGAGGCGTTTCTCCGCCGGGGAGCGACTTGACATCAAGACTATTGTACGTCTCTGCAGCAGCCAAAAAGCCAAAACTGGGCAGGTAGTCCCGAATCTTGCAAGAAACAGCGAACAATTGCCTTTAAAACTCCATGGGCCCGTTCAACTCTCGGGTTGTGCTGTGGGGTGAAAAACATGGTCTTCACATGGTGTATTTCCTCTGATTGGCAAAAGGACTCGAAGGGGTGGCTACAGACCTTACCGCCATTGTCCGTCGAGACACGCAGCAGCTTCTCACCAGCCTGTGCCTCTGCAAGAGTTACAAGATCCATGAACACATCGAGTATCAGGCTCTTGCAGGGGAGTGGGAAGACAAAGTACCGTCTCGTGAACACATCCACAATTGTGAGGAAGAACAATTCTCCACCAATTCTGGGCACATTGCTTGGGCCAGAAATATCCAGATCCCATTGCTCGAGCATCCGAGTGGCGACGGGAAAGGTTAGTCGGGGGTGAGGCTTCTTCATCTTCGCTGAAGCACACACCGTATAAAACGAGGAAGGTTCTCCCACCAACTTGTGACCAATTACTCTACCAGATACCAGCAGTCGTTTTATTCTATGATGGGGAGCATGTCCATAGCGGCGATGCAACATGTCTGGCTGGCACTCCACATGGCTGACTGAAGGGTTGCGGTCATTGTCAATTCCGGAACCTCCAGCCTCATATTATAAGTTGTTTTGTCGATGAAAAATGAAGTTCGACGGCTTCGATCCATACACAGACAACCGTCATGGGGAATGGCGAATGTCATAGTCGCACTCGGCGAGTGCACCCAGGGAGACATAGTTCACTCGGGCAGACTCAACGTACACCACGTCACGCAAGAGCAGCGGTCGAGAGAATGGCTTGCCAAACTGATTCAGTGTGGACACTTGCACATCACCAACAAGGTATCCCTGCACCATTCCAGTAGAGGTCACAAGGCACAGGTTGACCACCTGACAACTTGACAAGTCGACGTCACTGGGCTTGGTATTCAACACGTGGCAGTCTGCACCCGAATCTAATCGGAGGATTCGCTGAGGCGAAGGGGTACAGTTCTCAGGTTGCCATCGGGAGAATCCTCCTATATGTTATCCCTTAGGTGGCTCAGGTCGCGGTCGGTTACGACGGCGAGGGCCGGGATCAGGACCTGCGATGGGCTCACTCTTGTTGCCACATCTTGAACGGTCGTGCCCATATCCGTAACATAGGTCACAGCGACGCCCAACGCACTGGCTACGCAGGATTAAGTTACAGTCCCTGCATCTGTGATCCGCGAAGCCACAGGACCAGCAACGAGTAGGATTAACATCACTAGCCTGAACCACATTAGCACCATGAGGCATAGTAGACGAAGTTGACCTAACAGCATGGGAAGCGGTGGCTACAGAATGGAGTGAAACTGGTGGACTCGGGAAAACCAGGCATCCCGGGGTAGAACATGGGTTGACCAGCGTAGACCGGGACCCCGCCGTAAGGGTACGGATTGAACATCTGGCTAGCCTGTTCCAGAAGAATTTGCTTATGAGCGAGTCCGGTTTGCAGTTCCTGAAGCGTCAAGGCCGCCTGGTGGTAAAAATACTCCTTGGTTGCGTCGAACTGCGGGCGGTCGAGTCCATCTAATATGGCTAAGCAGACTTCGTGCTCAGTAATGACTTTTCCGGCAGCTGTGCAAGCTTGGCATAAGCCAACCATCCTGCTGATGAACATCGGGATGCTTTCTGAGGGCAGGATCCTGGTCCAAATAAATTGATGGTACAGGAACTCTCTATAGTTCTGGTGCTACCGCCCATATTGGTCTCGCAGCGTGTCCCAAATATCCCGAGCGCTGGTCACTCCTTGGAACTGATGCAGGATGGCGGGAGATATGGTTTGGAAGAAAAAACACAAGCAGTCTCCATTCTTTCGTTGGTAGGCCGCAATCTCGTCGGGATCAACCCCGGCACCAGGTGCAGGTTGGTCCAAAACGGTCTCCCATCCGTTCTTCACCTTGAACCCCTGCAACTGCATTCGGAGCTCCCATATCTGATAATTGTCCTCAGTTAGGACTTCAACTCCTATGTAAACCTGGGTAGTTGGAACAGCCATAGCCGGATGAGGCCAGTTGGCATAAGCTATGACAGTGAGTAAACAATAATAGAGGGAGCACAAGATAAAACAAGAGAGTCAACAAGTGTATACCAATAAAGATATTCTATCAAGGTGATAACCAACAACTCTGTCACCAGCATGGATAAACGTGGGTTATCGGAAAACGTGAGAAAACGGGGAGAAAGTAAGTGGAAAACATCCACAATTAACAGATGGGGATGTAAGCGACATCAATTAGTGGACTCCATAAAGTCAAAATACCGGAAAAGGTAAGGGGCGACGAAATACAATTATCAAAAGGCGTGATATTCCCCCAAAACCAACGAGGGAAGAAAGTAACAAGTGGCAAAAAGGGTAAGGAGGGGCTTAAACAGGTATTTCTCAACACGACACGAGGGAAAGAAAAAAGCCTTACAAATTGTAAACATGTACAACCAAGTCAAGATCCGAAATCATAAACATGTAGTAAAACACTTAAGCAAAATTAATGAACAACCTGGAAAAAAAACAATTATTAGAGCTAGAGCAATCTAATATTGATAAGACACATGTAAGTAACAATAAATGGCATCCCAACACAAAATCACTTGAGGGGAAAGGCCAGTGTACCATGAACAAGACCCCAAAGTTAGGGGTAGTACTAGCGTGCGGCGCAAATTTCTTTTCGTGGTTTCGTATCGGCAAAATTACATTAAAAGGTAGGAAAACACTGGAAGACGGGGTAGAAAGGTAATTAAAGGCATAATTGTGAAGTTTGAATTTGAAATAATAACCAAGTTATTTTCCGTAGCGCACCGCGCAAACTGCAAGTTGACACAAAAGAATGAGTATAAAAACGCAGAAAAATTACGCAAATAAATTACAACTGCAAAATTACGCATAGTCTGATGACATTCTCAAATAGCATTCGGCATAATAAAACACTGTTGCACAAAGAATAGCACAAATCAATAGCACAAATCAACATCGGTAATTAACATGCACGGTAAATAGCAGTAGGAAGATAAATATTTACAAATGTAAATGCCAGCAAAAGGGGTTAGTTATGTTAATTCATAATCAAAATACCATGATCAAGACAATTGTCAAGAGGGCATGTATAAATATATCTGTGCTAAACGGCGTGGAAATATAAAAAAGGTATACAAAAAGGGCATACAAAAATTGTGCTAACACGACGAAAAATGTGCTTCAACTGTGAGTGTATGCAGAAAACAGTTTGGGTATAGCTTAGGAGCGTAATGCTTCGATAATCTTCAACGTATCCACGGCTGAGGGGCTACATACAAGCTTGTGGTAGGTTAGGTTAGGTCCCAATTGAAGTTTCAGCAAAAGACGACATGGAGCTTCACACGGGATGCGGATTTTCGCGAGCGTGAAGTAGGGAAGTTGGGCAATACAGTACAATAATGCGGACACAATAGCGGGACTAATTACGGTAGTTTTCCGAGCACAACACCACGGGACTCAGCAAAACGTTGTCGGGAGGACACAAAACGCAAGTGAAGCCATAACACCACAGTTCCTATCATACGGGCTATCGAAATTTGGGCAATTAACGTTACGCTGCCATTACCAAAAGGCTGTTTCACATCGGCAGTTTTATCATAAATGTCAAAGCTGTTGCGAGGGATTTGAGTAATCAGCGCCAAAATTTATTGCAAAAACTTTAGGAGCAAACGAATCCTACCAATGTTACCATAATTGTGGGCTACGTAAGCAGCGACCAGCTGTTGCTACCATAATTGTGGGGCGTAGCTGTAAATGGCAACCTAGCTACGTACCTCGTGACCTGAACCTACGGGAGGGTCCCGTAGATTCCCCCACATTTGAAGGACACGAGCGTGTAATGCCTGGGGGATGCGCTGCTGTTTGGGACATTGGCCCGACGCAAGTACGGCCCCAGCGTGCGCTACACGTATTGACAAAAACCAGAGGATAAATGGAAAAAAGTTTCGTGGATCGGTCTGCAAGCATAGGACTGGCGTGTGGCAACGATTGGTGCGGGGTGGCAAGAAAGAGTTGACCCAAGGCATTTTTAGTTGGGGGGAGGACTGTATTTCTCTTCCTCCAGATTTATTGCTATAGTTTATCCAAACATTTGGGAACAAATACGGGGAGCAGTGTGACACTGTGGCGGGTTGAAAAGTCGTGCCTAGGTCATTTATGACACAGTTAATTTCTAGTTCGTGACGTCTCACGGTAAGGAAACAAAGAAAAGAGAAATAAGACTTATAGTTCGACAGCACGCTTCGTCCAACTCTGAAAATCCGGATTCTACAGCCGGGGGAAAATTACATGGTGCAAGCTTCATGGAGATATACATAGAAAGTCACTCCGTGTTGTTCAAATTCCATTACAAATGGATTAGAAAGGAAAAAAGGAAGAACTCCGCTCCAACATGAGCGGTTACCAACCGGTAAACAACATGGGGAAGAGAGAATAGAACATAAAAACAAGTAACAATTAATAAGCCAGACCATGACAATGGTCATACTCATATGTACAAACACTCACCAACAGTACACCATAACAATGGATACTCAGGTTACATTATACAGCAAAGGCATTCAGTACTTAAAACAAGATGTTGGGGCAGTGAAGTAGTGCCAAAGGCAACAGCCCCAGGCACTCCGGGACGAAACTGTCTCACAGAATTATACATGGTTAGTTGATGGGATAGATCTACGTCATTTAATGCACGGTGGTGATGTCACGGTAACACATCCCCATGCTGAAAATGCAGCCGTTATATAGGAACAGTCTGAAAACCCACACACGTCACCGTGGGTTAATTTTTTATAACCCACCCTATTTTGATAATCTGACACTTTTTACTGGGTCTACACAACCCCTGCTCCTCCATGTGACATAATGATCGACTTTTAATAACTAGGCTACCACACACAACACTACTTCCACCAGCACAATGCATTGCAAACACGAATAAAAACCTCGCATATTATGTTAAGTCCAACCGATCGTGGAATGGCCCTATACCAGGCAACCTTTGCACCGACGGTACGAAAACTAGATTACTACAGTTTGAAATACACCTAAACTTCGACCAAAGCTCACAGCGAGTTTTATACCGGCTAATCTAATTTAAACTAGTAATTTAAAATAAAATACTGCTTTACCTTAAACACGGAATTCTGAAACATGGCCAGGAAAAAAAACACGACTACCTGTAGCTGTTACTTTCCTAGACAGGAAGTTTCTAGACCGGACGTTTCCATTCAGGAATGTACATTAGTCGTACGGTATGTAAAAATGTTTAAATTCATTATAATTCACAAATAAATTTTACAAATAAAAATTTTTAATTGCAATCGGCACAGTCTGATTGTCTCGGGGTTAGGGGTGGGGGTGGCTGGGGTGGGGGGGATCACTCCCCTCGGTCATGAACTGCGCCGTTCTCGCAAACGAGCAATTATCGCTAGTTAACCGTTGATTACCCACGGATAACTATTATTTAATTTGGGCATTTAGGTTCTTAACAACAAAACTGACAAACGTTTGTAAATATTTATGTGTGCATGATTGTAAAATTGAAGCAGGTTCATGCTGGAGTGTGGGAGAGAAGCAGTTTGCCAATGACAGCACTTGTGGAACTAATAAAGTCATTTATTATTGTTTATCACAATTCAAACTCACACATGCAGACCTGCATTCCAGGACACTAATATACATACTGTGAATATAATGAAGCATCCTTCACTATGTAAAGGCTTATCACAATAGTCGATGGCCATGACTCAAGCTGAACACGTAGGAGACAGCCATCTTGTCTGTCCTCTAGAAGAACTATAAACTGACCAGTGGCTCCATCCTGTACGAATATCCACAAGTTAGGAGTCAACACCCCAGAAATATGTCCATATCAAAAAAAGTTGAACTTAACTCTCTTTCAAAGTTGAATTTAAGCATGCATGTAACAAATAATAAATTCATAAATATTAAACACAAAAATAAAGATGGAACAACACAATAAAGAATTATTCAAAAGGATTAAAGGGAGAAATTAAATTTGCATACGATAATTGCTCACTTTCTGAGTAATTCCTTATTTGGTCTTAACTGAGAAATTCATTACTGGGGTCGGAAAGTACAATTTCTAAAGAATCCCAAACATAATTACTTTTTTTTCCCGACTTCCTCTTTGAACAATAACCTTCTCTTACAGAAGCGTAGTGATGATAGTGATGATTCTAGCGTCTGCATATCTCACGCAGAAAACAGACAATGATCTGGAAACTGACGTTTCCTTAAGAATCAACGTGAACTCATCCATTATCTTAATGAGCGACGTGTTATTGTCGTACAAAAGCTAGAGCTTAAAATAATTGTGTGCAGTTAATAAAACTCATGGAATTTGACTATCGTACATTTCCCGTAATCACTCGTTATACTTCCAGTCAGAAAATTACTTCAAAAAATTTCTTTTGAGAATAGGAAATAGAATTCGTGATTCTGGAAAACTGTTTGATAGTCACCTTCTACTGGATGTAATACCGTTGGTAAAACATTACTGGGAACCAATCTTCCTCCAGTGGGTACCAGACAATAGAGAGTATTTTGAAGCAAAGAACTGCCCAGTGGTGGGCTATATATTGGATAGGCCTAAAATGCGTGCACGTCTGTAGGACAAAGGTGCATCCACGTTATAATTCTTTCTTTGTATTCCTCAAGATCGACTGGAAGGAAGGTTAAGGTTTCGACTCCCGGCTCTAGTCCACTTGATTTCACATCGTCAAAATCTAGAAGCACGCTAGCACTTCACCCTTCAAGTTCAGATCGTTGGCCTTCCATAGCACCTTATTGTTGGACTCTGATTGTTGTTGTTCGAAGTCAGGACATTATTGGACATGAGTGAAGGCTAGCTACTGCTTTTCTTACCCGAGACATTAAACCGTCGTTTTCTGGTATTGAATACTAAATATTAATGCGTCAGACTGCTTTGGAAATTGTATATATCGACGGGGTTTACCGAGCTGTGCATAAAAATTTCAGTACGATAAAGGTTTCTCGGCATCGTTGATTTCATGCTAGCTGCTGCTTATTACTAGCTTATTCCTCTCAGATAAAATAATTTATGCGACCAATACGTTTGAAATTTGACATTCAGTTCACGTTTGACTCCAATAAGTGCATTTTATGGTTTGATATTTGGGGAGGTTTTAAATCCAAAGATTGCAACCATTTGCAATGCTATTGTCGTGAACGCTGGGAACACGCCATCTGTTATCGAAATAATTCTCCTTTCCTTTGATTTTATTGAGGCCTGAACCATGAGTCGAACGCCCCAGCCAACCTTAGAAACTAGTATACAACCGCGCAACATCACAACTACACAACTACATAACAGCACAACTACTCTAGCTCAGCGCCACACCAACACCATGACTACTGTACACCCGGAGCCATGCACCGCAAAACCGTACTCCACCATCAAGGGCCACCGACAGCACACTCACCACAGCAGGACCCACAAAACCTCAGTGTCCTATATATCACTACAGCTTAACACACAACCCAGGGTAATCTTTGCAGCCGTCGTCACATGCACCGCTGCACTGAACCGTACTCCGAAACATGCCATCGTGCAGCAGGCACTCGGAGTGACATAAGAAGGAGGGGGTGAGGGAAGGAAGAAGGCAACTAGACCACAATTACGCACTCAGCACAGAACAATGCTACCGCCCGCAACCTGGCAACCGGAATAGGACCCCGCGGATGCGACAGGAAGTCAGAAAAGGTTGGGAGAACCCGCATCCACGCACAAGTCTGGCCCTCTCCCGGTCAAATTTTCGACAGAAGATGATGACACGCTCCGGGGTTTCCTCTACGAGACATGCAGAGCAGAGAGGTGATGCATCCCACCCATACCGGAAAGCATGCGCCCGGAAAAATGTGAAGCCAGTGCGCAGTTTGGTAAGCACTCTAGCATCCCTCGATCGCAGCTTGTCAATGTTCGACGCTCTGGCACACTCAGGGTGAATTGCAAAAAATTGTCTACCCACCGCAGCAGAGCTCCACACACTCTGCCAGGAGGGCAAAGTCCACCTACTGATAGCGGACCTTCGCATTCTAGCCGAAAGAATGGGGACCAACTCAGTGCAGCTACTGCGCAAAGCGCCACGCGCAAGACCGTCAGCGTGCTCAATACCACTCACCCCACTGTGACCCCGCACCCACCTGAAAGTAACTGTGGCAGCACGCATCACAGACCAAAATTTCCAAGCGATGGTGAAAATCACTGGGTCACACACTTCCAGAAGGTCCCATGTTCTCTTAAGTAACCTGAAGCAAGAAAAGTGAATCCGTATAAATGCAAAACGATGGGAGCCGTAAGTCAACTGCGACATAAAAGGCAACGGATATTGCCAGCAGCTCATACAACGTGCTAGAAGTGACGTCCGCTTAACCACAACCTTAAGAGACGGGACAACGACACCTATCCCACCAGTGCAAGTGTGCGGGGAGAAAGATGCGTCGCAGAATATCTCACACTTCACAAACGCCTCCTCAAACCAGGTGCGCAAATCCGGACACCATGTTCATGGGTTGAGTGGCCTTGCACACCCAACTTTCAACATTGCACCAGAAACAGTCTGAAGCAAGGAGACACCCGCACCTGCTTCCCCAAGCAACTCACGGACCCTGCAACTCAGAGACGCATAATCCATCAGGATCCTACCAACCGGATCACTTGCTCATCAGCTGAGATTACGGAGACACAGCGCCACTAAAAGCTCATTAGACCTGAATTCAAGTGGTGGTTCTCCACATTCCACCCACAGAGATTGCACAGGAGTGGAGGCAATACACCCCGTGACAATCCGAAAGCAATCATTGACAACAACCTGTAAGGCATGCACATGGCGTTTAGCTCTGCACAGAAAAGGCAGAGTGCAATCAATCAGAGCGCGTACAAACGTCCTGTAAGTCGCAAGCAATGCGTCACGTTTCACATCATGGCCCGCAAGCACACGAAGAATCGACATTCTCGCCAGGACCTTAGCCTTTATCCCCGCAACCTGCAAGTCCCAAGTGAGGGTCGAATCTAACACCACTCCTTAAATACTTGACGCTAGGCTTCGGAGTGACAAGTTGCTGACCAATTCTTACAATGACCTGCGGTTGCAACACTTGCCTCGACCTAGAGAAGACAACCACCTCTGTTTTGGCCGGAGCCAAAAACAGGCCACGATCACTGAGGAGCAAACCGATCCTGTCAAGCGCACACTGCGCTTCCACCGCAAGGGTATCACAGTCATCGCCAAAAAACCAGATAGCAACGTCGTCCGCGTAACAGACGATGTTAGTATCAACGCCCACTTCCACAAGTGCCTCATTTATCGCGCCTGCAAACAAAGTAGGACTGAGGCAGCTGCCTTGCGGAAGCCCACGATCAGTGGTCGCCTCAGATGACCAAAAGTTCCCGACCCGCGTCGCAAACGCACGCTCCCCAAGGAGAGCTGCAATAATCCGGATTAACTTTGGTCCAACACCCATCTTACGCAAGGACGACACCACCCACCAGATGAATACAGTGTCGTATGCCGCTTTGATATCCAAAAAGACGGCTAGGACGACGTTTCCCTACATCCAGGCTTCCCTGATATTCGCGAGTAAGAAAAGAACAGCATCCTGCACGCTACGGTTAGTACGATAACCGAATTGCACCCCAGCCAGACAACCGTGAAACTCCAGATGCCACTCCAACCGACGAATGACCATCCTTTCAAGAACTTTCCGAGCACACGACAGCAAAGCAACTGACCGGTAATTAGTCAGCTCCGACCTGACACTGCCCTGTTTGTGTACCGGAACAAGCACCGTAAACAACCATGATGGCGGAACCAGTGCCCCCTCCAGGAGGGACTGAAACACGGCAAGAAGCACTCCCTTCTCCCTGACAAGACTCTTTTTGAGTGCGTCATACCAGACACCACCAATTCCCGGAGCACTTTTGTTTCTACACCTCGCGAGAGCTGCATGCAATTCAGCACTCTCCCACGGTAAGTCGCCCACAGCCGAGGGTGTGCACGCCAACCCACCTGGTGGTGAAATCCCACAGGAAAGGCTGTAAACACTAGCAAATCTCGCGTTAAAGGCGTCAGCCATTTGGGTGCCACGCAGAACCATTTTACCAGAGCCATCTGCAGTCTGACCGTAAATCCACGATAAGCCCGCTCTAGAATTCTGCGGACACAAAAGACGCCAAGCCTGCACAAGGGAACCACTACCGACACGCTCACACAGCCTGTCACAGTGTCCTTCTTTTTCCTGCCTGAGAATAAGACGCGACTCCCGCGCAGTGCCCTTGTAGGCCCACCAGTGCTCATCGCATGGTGTCCGTTTCCACCTGCGATAAGCACGCCTGCGATCCCTGACAGCCACCGTACACAGATGCAACCACCACACTGGATGGATTTTGCCCGTACTTGGAAGAACACGATAGTTTCTTACGTGCTTGTCCACCCACTGCTCAAAAATACCGTTGTCCATAATTGTCCTGTGTAGCCGAGTAACAATGTAGACTCTGTGAACTTATTCACGTTTCCTGCAACGGACGTACGATTCAATACTTTGCTCAACCTGTCGGTGGTCTCCTCTCACCGCAAAATTGGCCTGCTTCAACTTTGAGCTTTTAAATTTCCAGAACATAACATTTAAATTTTAATAAATGGGAACGGTGTCAGCGGCCATGCCCTTCCATCTCCTTGCCGAACTCTCTTACAATCGGCTAAACACTGTTATTATTATTATTGTTTCCGTTTCAAAATGAAATTGAAATGATACACTGTAATTGCAACTTATGTAAAATAAATAAATAATCTCATAATCTCAACTGTTTATGGGGAAGAAAGCCCGTGAAGGGTTACTGCTCCTTGAATAAAAATAAAATATAAAAAATAATCAAAGTAGGCCCAAACTAAACGAAACTAACTTACTGTGCTCAGTTGTTTCTGTTTGACAATCAAATGTAATACAACGGGCACTTTATTGGAAATATAATGAATCAGCGACTATTAATCATACTAAAGTGACGATTTTCTTCAGGATGTTAAAGAAACGATTTACAATTGTTTTCATAAGGAGCTCATAAGCAATTCTTAACATAAAGCAACACCATAAAAAACCAAAAGGGGTGATATCATACAAAAACCCCATAAGGGTAGATGGACTCATCAAGTTTTCGCTATAGAAAGTTAGTAATATCACAGTCAAAATGGCTGCCATCAAGTTTTCCGTCCCAACTCTGATCACGCAATCCTAACTGGCACCTCGGTGGTTGTCAGTTAAGCTTGAGTGATAACGATTCGAAACACAAACTTGGTGGTAGCCATTTTGGCTCTGATGGCGAAAACTTGATGGGTCCCTTTACCCTTATGGTTTTTTTTTTTAATGATCTTATTTTGCCAAAGCAATGCAAAGAGGAATTATTTTCCTGGAACACGTGAGGACTGGCGTGGAGCCGGGAATGCCGACCAAAACTTCTTCCTCGTTTCTAGATCGTCTAACTCCTACTGATTGCAAATTAACTCGTGCCTGGGCTAACAGCAGCACAAAAAATATTTTTCACACATATTCATTAAGTAAAAACCTACACGGTGTAATTTTTAACATACGGTTAGACAACTGCCTCCTTCGTTTAATCCTTGGCCTGTCCCGGAAGTAAGTTTGTTAAGCGAAAAATGGCCTATTGGTGCTTCTTGTCCTACCAAATTATCGTTCTTCTTTGCAGTGATACCCCATATTCCACCACTCGTTCTAAGTCACACACCACGCTGGGCAGTTGTCAAACTAACCGTATGTTAAAAATTACACTGTGTAGGTTTTTTAATGAATATGTGTGAAAAATAATTTTTGTGCTACTGTTAGCCCAGGCAGGAAGGAGACGGCAATCTACAGTAAGAAGACGGCCATGCTGGTGTTAATGACGTTATATTACACCAGAAAAGCGCATCTATAAAATGAGACTGTAGGCTTCCTCGATAAACGAAAATTCACTAAAAAAAACCCTAATCTCTGTTTATTATAGTTTGCATTTTTACTAAAGTAAATTCTTTTTTTCGCCCGCTAGCAACGTAAACGGAAAGATTTTATTTTTTAAAACTCCGTTTTGTGCACATCCACTAGTTACGTGCTTCCTTGCAGCTCACTGATTGGCTGTTCGGGTTACTTTGGCGGAATTGGTGAATATGACGTCACACCACGGTCCCAATCAGTACATTTGCACAAATACAATACTACCGGAGGTCATGAATGAATCATCTTCTCTAGTCGCTCTATCTTTGGGACAGAGCGTTAAATCGAGTACTGGTAGATTCTAACAACAAAAAACGCATTATCCGGATGCAGTCCTCCGGCTATAATTTTAGTTTTACTCGTAAATTTATCGCACTTCCGTTATTTTTATGTTTTATTTATTTATTCATTTTTTTTTTGTATTTCCATGGCTCTGAATATAGGAAAGAGGAAAAGTTTCGTCTTTACTGACTGCAACTACGTTCTAGGCATCGTAATCTTGATTTTTACTCAATAACTAATCACCCCACACTTGTATTATTATTATTGTGTTTTTTTGTTAAGTTTCATTTTTAAACAAAACTGATATTGCTGTGTAATTTCTCTGAAACTTAAGGAAAATTGGAAAATAGGCCAACAGCGAAAATCATTTTCCAATTTTCCTTAATATTATTTCCAGTGATTTATGTCTATTTATTTCTCTGAAACCACGTTTGTTTAAAGAGTAATGTTTATGTTTATGTTTATGTCTCTTTTACAGGTCGGTAATTTCCTTATGAAGCAGGGTAAGTTATCTTTACATTAGCTGGATTTTCGTTTTTAAAAATGATTGAGGAAAAGGGTTAAGAAAATGATGGCGAAATTTTTGAATTTACTTCCTTTTCTATGGGAAACGGTTATCTCAAACGACAATGGTTGGAAATTTGTAAGATATTTTGCATGCCACAGTCGACATGACAAGGACTATACGGGCAGAGATCCTCTATTAGTGGTATGTAAAATGCGGGACGGTGCAACCAAGACCCGCACCGTCCACACATTTGAACTCCTTATCAGAAATGTTGTTTGAACATTTTATGTCGTTGGGGTGTCTGCCCAGGCAAGTTGTAAGTTGAACTTGGCGGACGAGTACTAGTGCTATCTGGACATTTTTCCAATTTGGTAACAGTGTTTGTATGTAAGGTCGGGCATTAGGTGAAGTTAGTTTGATTAGGTGTCTTTCTAGTTTCTGTATTGTTGTACATATCAAAAACCAACACTGGTGAAAAGAACGCCAAGTTCAGAATGGTTCGGCCCTTCAAAGGAGTGATATCAACACACCAAAACATTTGCCAAGTAAATCGCACCACTTAATAGCTTGAAGGTTAAATGAAAACTAGAACATTGCGACTTTCGGTAGCAATGCACAAGTTTTCATTTAATGTCCAAAGTATTATTTTGTGCGATTAAGTTGGCGATTGTTTTGGTGTGTTGATATCATTCCTTTGAAGGCCCGAACCATTCGGAACTTGGCGGCCCCATTTACCAGTTTTGGTTTTTGATATGATATCACTCCTTTTTTTTTTAATTGTGTATTAGACTCAACTCCACTACCATGCAAATGTGCAATAACGTGCCACGTCAACAAAAAATTGGTTGTCAACACTTTGATACTACCTTTACCTAGATGCCGAAACATTCTCAACTTAGTCACCTTTTTATAGGTTTTTGGATTGGTTTAAATTTTGATGTAATTTGTTTTATCTAGTTAGTTTAGGTGTGTTGATATCACCCTTAGAAGGGCCGAACCACCCTCAACTTCGTGGCCTCTTTACCAGTTTTTGGCTTTGTTAATTTGCTTTGTTTTTACAGTTTATTTTTCGTGAATTGGACGTGAATACAATTTCTTTGGCAACGTTGTTTACGTTTATCGTGATACACTAGTGTGTGTGTCTAGTCGCGCACGTCAATATACACGTTGTCATTGTTCGACCTTTGGCCGTTCAATGAGAAACGATGCCGACAATACTGACAATGTTTATAACCATATTTTCGTGAGTTAGTTTGAGGAGATGTATTTCTCGTTTCTATATTATTGCATCGTATCAAATACCAAAACTGGCAATAGGGACCGCCGAGTTCCGAATGGTTCGGCCCTTAAAAGGAGTGATATCAACACGCCAAAACATTCGCCAACGTAATCGCACCAACTAATAGTTCGAAAGTTAAATGAAAACTAGAACCTTGCTACTTTCGGTAGCAATGCACAAGTTTTCATTTAATGTCCAAAGTATTATTCGGTGCAATTAAGTTGGCCAATGCTTTGGTATGTAGATATCATTCCTGGGGTGCACAGAGGGGAGGGGGGGGGGGAGAGGATGCTGGGGAAGGTTGTGGTGGTATTGCATGGGGATCCATGGCTGGTTCAATTTCTACTGCTAGGAATGACTGGTGTACCACAATGCATGCTTCCAGTACGATCAACAAGAATTTTTCGGGTATCAAACTGCGGGAGTGGGGGGGGGGGGCGGAAGCACTGAGAGGCCTTGGAAGATTTCACTGGACTTCCGTAGCTAGTTTCATTTCTACTGAAAACAATGATCTGTGTACCAAATTTCATTCTTTTTGCACTATCTCCAAGAATTTGTTGGTCAGCCTCAAGGAGGGGTCACAGAGCGGGGGGGGGGGGGTGGTTGGTGTTTTTTTGTAGATTATCTCGATGGGGTTCCATAGCTAGTTCATTTTGTATTGCTATGAATGACTTGTGTACCAAATTTCATGTTTTTAGCTCGATCTGCAATAATTTGTTGGTCAAGCCGTAGGAAGGAGGGAGGGCCCCCCTGGGGGGGGGGGGCTTGCTTACTTCATGGGGTGTTCCACCATGGATGGTTCGATGTGTGCTGCTAAGAATGACTTGCTTGTGTGCCACAATTCAAGCGTTTCGCTCGATCTGCAATAATTTGTTGGTCAAGCATCCGGGAGGAGGCACAGGGGGGGGGGGCGCTTTGGACCCAATTTCGGGGAGGGGGGGGGGGCCCATGGTGGCTTTGATTTGTAATGCTAAGAAAGGCTTGTGTACCAAATTTCATGCTTTAGCTTAATCTGCAAGAATTTTTTGCTCAAACCTCAATGAGGTGGTCACAGGGGAATGCTGGGGGGCCTTGGTGGGTATTTCATGGGGTTTCTATAGCTTGTTTGATTTCTACTGCTAAGAATGACTTGTGTACCATATTTCAAGCTTTTAGCTCGATGTGCAAAAATTTGGTGGTCAAACCTCAGTGAGGGGACGGGGGTGGGGGCGCTGGTGGCCCTTTGGGGGTTATTTCATGGGGATTCTATAGCTTGTTCGATTTGTGCTGCTAAGAATGACTTGTGTACTAAATTTCAAGCTTTTAGCTCGATTTGCAAGAATTTGTTGATCAAGCCTCATGGAGTAGGAACAGGGGGGCCCTGGGGGCCCTTGGGTGGGGGGGTATCTATGGCATGGAGGTTCTATGGCTGATTCGATTTATGCTACTAAGAAAGACTTGTGTACCAAATTTCATGCTTTTAACAGGATTTGCAATAATTTGTGTACTTCACCTAATGATTTCTGTTCTTCAATAATAAGAGCTCTGCCGGCGAGAATACTACAGTCACATGAAAATCGTGTTCAAAAGGTCCTGGTCGATGTTAATATCTACATTTTAAGCTACAGAAATTGAAAATCGATTCATTGGTTTGATCTCTAGGTGAGAGCAAAGTTTCTAGCCCATTTGACTTTTCGTCTCAAGAATATCCTAATGACAATGAAATAGTATGCGAAAGGCCCTAGGCCTTGTCCATACCTACGTCTTAACTAGAACGATGCACGCAGTTTACCCGGACAACCAGGTTCACGGTTTAAGGCGTAGCCAACATCGCCACGTCCACTTAGAGATTATGGGATCGCATTGCTACACACCACTGCACCCCACAACACCACTCCACATCCACAACACGGCAACAGGACCATCTCAATACCAAACGACCCAACTGACACACCAAATACGACACACCAATATTACACTCTGCAGCCCTCAGGAAACTCTCTCTTTAACGAGCAATCCATCCACTTATGCTTACAACACACCACAAGAAAGCCTTCAAAAAAACTTTCTTTTCGCTCCATCACTTCTCTTGCCACCCTAAACACACCATACCACAAAATGCCACACACAACAATCCACCTCCCTGGATCCAACTCAAAAGTACTGTTCACCGCTGGAGAAAACACATTTTTGCCATGGCAAACCCCCCTACACTCAGCATTAGGGCGTTTGTCCCCCTTTCCCCAGCAAAAAAGTAAACATGCAACACATATCCAAACAATGCTAACAACCACACTGTAAACCTTGCATGTTAACAACAACCAGAAAACTTCGTCAGACACAGAATTCAACAACACGTTGGGAGAAGCAAGCACACGCTGCAGCTTGCGAAAAGCTTTCCCGCAACTACTGCCCCCTCCCACTTTGTCTGGTGCCCCTTTGTTCACACTGACAGCCAAAGGCAATACCAACTTCGCATAGTAATTTAACATGTGCAAGCCATCACCAGTCAATCCTAACCTAGACTTAACTTTTTTCTTCGTGTTTATAACCAATAAAGCAGATTTTGCTTCCACTTTCACTACAACTAGGCACCTACACTTTTGCTTTACCCTTGCAGACAGAGGGCCACCAATAGCTTCCTCGTTTACTTGTCTGCTCGTGACATTCCCAGGTTTCCCTCCTGAATCCCACACCTGAGATCGCCTGTATAACTCTTTACCTTTCACCCCATTCTGTCCTTCCACTACCATGACATTGACTCCAACCTCATTACTAGTAGTAACTTGAGCAAACTCATCTTTCCATCTTTCCTTCATTCCATCTGCGATTTCCCTCTTTAACCTCACCTTACTTCCGTGAACTAACTCCGCAGGAGTGAAGTTTGCCGTCTCACAAGTAGACTTACTTGCAAACTTAGCTTGTGCTAAAACATCATTCCCTTTGCCAGGATACTCCAAATCCAAAGCCCTGCTACAGTCTTCCCTCGTTCCGTGCAACCTTTCCACAGCCTGAGACTGTGAATGATAAGGCATACTAGTTACAAGGACGATTTCACTCTCCTTCAAGAAACAAGCTGCCCGTTCAGAAACAAACGGTTTTCCAACATTCGATTGGAGTTCCACCGAGAACCCAACCCCTGAACAAATCGCTAAGCTTTCATTTACTACCATGTGTGAGTTAGCCCCCCTTACAGCCACTGCTTCAGGATACCTAGTCGCCCTCTCACAAACCTTTAAGACATGCGTATTTCCGTCAGACGTCACTTTGAAAGGCTTTACGAAATCCACTTCCACCTTAATGAAAGGCTCTGCCACAACCGGAACTAAAATCATTTCGTCCTCTCCCTTCCTCACACCTTTTCTCTATTTCTTACAGATTTCACACCACTCTATCCAATTTTTACATTGTGCACACATTCTTGGCCCATGCAATACTTCTTGCAACCTGGCAATGTTCGTTACCGTGGCCATGTGCCCAAAATAGGCATTAGCATGTGCCCTTCTTACCAGTTGCTCCGTAAGCATTTTAGGTACCACTACCTGATCACCCAATTTGATGCCATTTGCTGCCACCCATTTCCTACGTAAGTCATCATCCTTCCAAAAAAAAGATGTACCTTCAATGTCAGCTGCCACTCGACATCCCTCCAACCCAAGATCAAGCACCTGCCCTTGCTTTAAAACTTCAGCTTTAACAGCTAACAAGTCTTGAATTCCTGCTGTCAACAAACCTACATTACCATTCCTTACAACCTTTTTACTAATTTCCGTACTCCTTACAGAGTCGGCCACAACACTAGCTTGTTTATTGACTAAAACGTGTTGTGACTGGACAACTGTATCATTTTGTGCAAGCCCATTATCTTCGACCTTGACACTAATTTCACTGCTTTCAACAATTACCTTATTTTCACTTGCAACATTTTTAACACTTTCCTCCGTTCCTTCATCTTCAACTTTAAAAAGACCATTCAATACATCACCATCAATAAATTGATCTACAGCCTGCTTTTCGTTACTTTTCTTTCCATTGATACCTGTTTTCGACCTAGCTATCGCATTCCGTGTGTTGTTTACCTTTGTTTCAATTTTCTGTAGCTTTTCGTAAGACTTTTGGCTAAGCAGAAAGTCGTACGTTTCGTCCTTGAAAAATGGCGACACACCGCATTCCAGCATAATGTAGCCATCTTCTGTAGCGAACTTTACCTTTGCCACAGGAAAGTCTGTCACGTTTTTACTTATGACTGACGACAAAACAACTCGTTTCCCTGTGAACGAACTAGGCTCTACCATTTTACTTGAAACCACATCCATAAAGGCACCTGTATCCAGCAAATAACTACCAGGCTTTCCATTAATTGTACATTTCTTACATAACTGGCTTTCCACCGAGTGTGTACCACTTTTACCTTTAAAAGCGCTAACTTCCTTTCCACTGTGTACACTAGGCAATTGAGTACATACATTTCCCACAGAGGCTTTGGTACCATTGTTGGGACAATCCCTTTTTAAATGCGAGCCCGAGCTACAAATGTAGCACCTACGTGGCTCGTCCGCCCTTAAAGGCGCTCTCCTACTAGACTGAATTTTGTCGTTAGCTTGCGGCCTTGCTTGCGCATTGCGAGCCGAAGCTGTAGTACCATTGCTCGTACCATTATTACCTGAACCATTTCTAGTACTATTGCTATTGTTACCATTACCATTGTTACTGTTCCCATAGTTACTAGTACCATTCCCTTGGTTGCCTCCATTGTTTCTGTTACCTTGACTACCTAGATAACCATTACCATTCCGATACCTGCCATAACCATTACCATTGTTA
>JAHWFP010184434.1:57290-69361 GCA_023313725.1 Lithobius niger | reverse complement strand
GAGTGAAGTTTGCCGTCTCACAAGTAGACTTACTTGCAAACTTAGCTTGTGCTAAAACATCATTCCCTTTGCCAGGATACTCCAAATCCAAAGCCCTGCTACAGTCTTCCCTCGTTCCGTGCAACCTTTCCACAGCCTGAGACTGTGAATGATAAGGCATACTAGTTACAAGGACGATTTCACTCTCCTTCAAGAAACAAGCTGCCCGTTCAGAAACAAACGGTTTTCCAACATTCGATTGGAGTTCCACCGAGAACCCAACCCCTGAACAAATCGCTAAGCTTTCATTTACTACCATGTGTGAGTTAGCCCCCCTTACAGCCACTGCTTCAGGATACCTAGTCGCCCTCTCACAAACCTTTAAGACATGCGTATTTCCGTCAGACGTCACTTTGAAAGGCTTTACGAAATCCACTTCCACCTTAATGAAAGGCTCTGCCACAACCGGAACTAAAATCATTTCGTCCTCTCCCTTCCTCACACCTTTTCTCTATTTCTTACAGATTTCACACCACTCTATCCAATTTTTACATTGTGCACACATTCTTGGCCCATGCAATACTTCTTGCAACCTGGCAATGTTCGTTACCGTGGCCATGTGCCCAAAATAGGCATTAGCATGTGCCCTTCTTACCAGTTGCTCCGTAAGCATTTTAGGTACCACTACCTGATCACCCAATTTGATGCCATTTGCTGCCACCCATTTCCTACGTAAGTCATCATCCTTCCAAAAAAAAGATGTACCTTCAATGTCAGCTGCCACTCGACATCCCTCCAACCCAAGATCAAGCACCTGCCCTTGCTTTAAAACTTCAGCTTTAACAGCTAACAAGTCTTGAATTCCTGCTGTCAACAAACCTACATTACCATTCCTTACAACCTTTTTACTAATTTCCGTACTCCTTACAGAGTCGGCCACAACACTAGCTTGTTTATTGACTAAAACGTGTTGTGACTGGACAACTGTATCATTTTGTGCAAGCCCATTATCTTCGACCTTGACACTAATTTCACTGCTTTCAACAATTACCTTATTTTCACTTGCAACATTTTTAACACTTTCCTCCGTTCCTTCATCTTCAACTTTAAAAAGACCATTCAATACATCACCATCAATAAATTGATCTACAGCCTGCTTTTCGTTACTTTTCTTTCCATTGATACCTGTTTTCGACCTAGCTATCGCAGTCCGTGTTTTGTTTACCTTTGTTTCAATTTTCTGTAGCTTTTCGTAAGACTTTTGGCTAAGCAGAAAGTCGTACGTTTCGTCCTTGAAAAATGGCGACACACCGCATTCCAGCATAATGTAGCCATCTTCTGTAGCGAACTTTACCTTTGCCACAGGAAAGTCTGTCACGTTTTTACTTATGACTGACGACAAAACAACTCGTTTCCCTGTGAACGAACTAGGCTCTACCATTTTACTTGAAACCACATCCATAAAGGCACCTGTATCCAGCAAATAACTACCAGGCTTTCCATTAATTGTACATTTCTTACATAACTGGCTTTCCACCGAGTGTGTACCACTTTTACCTTTAAAAGCGCTAACTTCCTTTCCACTGTGTACACTAGGCAATTGAGTACATACATTTCCCACAGAGGCTTTGGTACCATTGTTGGGACAATCCCTTTTTAAATGCGAGCCCGAGCTACAAATGTAGCACCTACGTGGCTCGTCCGCCCTTAAAGGCGCTCTCCTACTAGACTGAATTTTGTCGTTAGCTTGCGGCCTTGCTTGCGCATTGCGAGCCGAAGCTGTAGTACCATTGCTCGTACCATTATTACCTGAACCATTTCTAGTACTATTGCTATTGTTACCATTACCATTGTTACTGTTCCCATAGTTACTAGTACCATTCCCTTGGTTGCCTCCATTGTTTCTGTTACCTTGACTACCTTGATAACCATTACCATTCCGATACCTACCATTACCATTGTTACCTCCTCCACGGTAAATATTTCCGCCCTGTGGTCCGCCTTTTCCATTGTCAGAACCACTCCCCTGTCTTAGAACTGCTTCTTGGCGATTAGCGCAGTAATCGTCTGCAAGCGAAGCTAAGTTCAAAACAGACTCTTGTTTACCCTTATCAATAAGCCAATCCTTAAAATTACCTCCCACTCTATAAGTTTCTTCCCTTTTTCGTCTCATTTGCTCCACCTGTAGCCTCATGTTTTTAATTCTAGCCTCCCCTTCTAACCTCATGTTTTTAATTCTAGCCTCCCCTTCTAACCTCATGTTTTTAATTCTAGCCTCCCCTTCTAACCTCATGTTTTTAATTCTAGCCTCCCCTTCTAACCTTATTTTGTTTAACTCTGCTTCAAAAGCTAATCTCTCTTTTTCTTCATTTATAACCCTTTTTGACTCCTCTACAGTTTTAATAGCTTCTTCAAGATCATCCACCAACAAAGTTCCTCCCTCCAACCCACCTTTAAACATAGCCAGAATTTCACTTTTTCGCTCAGGCGCATGCAACCCTAATTCCTCGCACACAGCTTTCAAATCAACCACCGTTTTATCACTAAGCAACTCCATTGTAAAATTACTTAATTACCTAAGTAACTAACAATAAAAAATATAGCGCCAACACGCACAACAGTTCCCGCAAGCTTTAAACAACACTTTTTTCCCAAACGCCCTAATACCAAGGTGTAAAAAAAAGTTTGCCACAGCTCACCTGTTGCCGCGTTGTGGAGACGCTGCCAAGACGACTTCTACATCCAAACTGACGAACCCAGGCTTGCACTGACGATGACTTCAAACTCTATTTCGCTTCTTCCATTACCGGAATTCGCCGAAATATTCCTTCTCACACGACGAAGTGCAGCATTACCGCCCACTCTCGCTGATAGGAATGTTCTCCGTCCCTCGTCCAGTCGCAATCTTGTCTGCCAGCTCAGCTTTTCCGTCTCTTGACTCGTCTTTCTTGCACAGCAGGAAGCCCCTTTAATCTTCCTCCCACGCTGGTTGCCACCAAAGTCGAAATTCTGCCACGGAAAGTGAACCCACCAAGTTGGAGAAGCTCACCACTACCATCTGACATTACCACCGACTTTCTATGCAGCTGTGTCCCTTTAACGTGAAAGTCCGGATGTAAGCCAAAACTGCTGGTTTCTTCGACGTGTAAGTCCGGCTTGACGACTGCCACCAATGTATTTACTTTACACTTGATGCAGACGCAATTTGCTTCACCACTGCCAATGTAGACACAAAGACAGCACCCTGACCGTTGAAACTCGAACAAATCTACATGAAATCCAGCTGCTTCCTCGACGTGAAAGTACTGCTACACCGCTGCCACCAATGTAATTTCAAGGGTTCACTGCAGATTTGTTAAATTCAAACTTCTTGACTTCTTCCTTAGACATAACGCAATTTACAAAAATAAACATTTAACAATCCGCATGTTGTCCTTGTTGCGTTCTTGTTGGGAAAGACCTTTCTTCGCGCCAAACCATCTTCAATATAAGGGCTAGTTCTCGCTACAAAATATGGAAACTCTTTCGGTAAAAGGAACGCACGTGTCTCGCACGTGGAAATTGTAGCTAAAGGCCCGCATACCACACTTGGCAAATGTATCTTTACAGCGTTCGAATAGAACGACGTAATTAGCCCTAATTATAGTCATTAGGTAATTACGGTCAAGTCAGCAAGCAAGAGATGGCAACTTTACAGCCACAATGATTATGGGGTACACAATGTTGGCGAAATACAAGTCTGACGAGTAGGGTAAAACACGCATGGCTACAGTTACACTGTGATGCTCTTTGGAAAATTTATCCTACCACAGGCAAATGTTTGAACTAACTTTCCAATAGCTGTTCGATTTTAGAAATTGATGTTTGCATCATTTTTAAGATATACATTTCACGTTTGTGCAACCTACTCGATACATGCATTACTTTCATCACACAATTACTACGGAAATGATGAAATGGGATGTGTATTCTAGAACGATATATGTAAACTGCAATATGGTAGTCCTACAATATATTTATTTATTTATTTCATTTACAAAATTATTGCAACCCCCCCAATAAAGAGCATGACAGCAATTTCATATTAAAACAACAATTTCACGAGTCTCATTCAGGCGAGAGCAGAGGCGAGAACGGAATACAACGAGGCGCCGCCATATTTTTTTTATATGGCGGCGCCTGTTGTACAGTTGTACCCCGTTCTAATCTGTGCTCTCGCCTGAATGAGATTCGTGAAACTGTTGCTGTTTTAATATGAAATTGCTGTCATGCGCTTTATAGGGGAGTTACAATAATTTTGTAAATAAAATAAATATAAACTATATTGTAGGCTTGGCCTTCGACGAATCTCATCATATCTCATTCAGACCAGAACTGGAAGTTGGCTGGCTCCATGTTGGCGTTATTGACGTCGTCGAAGCGTTGATGGAAGGCAGATTGCAAAGGTTTGGAATGCATTGTTCCTACTACAGTTGCGAACTCCTCGTTTTAAGCTATAGAACTTGAAAATCGGTTCAGTGGTTCGATCTCCAGGTGAGGGTGAGGAGCCCCAACAACAACAACAATAACAAGAAATGGCCGTACTGTGGACGCCGAACGGTTCGATTGTAGTCATTAAAATTTCCAATGCAGTGAAATAGTTATGACTCTACCCCAAATACCGGATTTCGTCGCTCTATGTAAATTCTGGGCTAAACCATGGGAGTTCAAAGTTTGACGTTTAACATGGAAGTTCATGCTGAGGCTTACATAAGGACCGCTACCGCAGTCCTTGGTAAAAAAAGGACATAGCTGCACAGATCGCTGTAAATACGACACAGATACGTTGGAACTGAACAGTGAACGTCATACAATATAAATAACGCCTTACGTCAGAACTCCCATGTGAATTTATGTTTTTTTTCGAAGTAACTGACGCTCGATTCACTAACTAAAATCTGAGTCACGTTTCTCAAATGAATAGTAAATGCAAATGGTGACTAGTTATTCTCAGTGAGTAGTTTTAGTGTTGAAATCGAACATATCCTTCTCGGATATCCTTCTCAGAGTCACTCTCGGATGACTAATGGGTACGAGTTAGTTTGTAGTTAAAGGGGGTGGGAGCCAAACAAGCGGCCAAATAATTGTTTAATCTTTACTGGCTGGACCACCCGCACTCCAAAGTTGTTTAATCGTTAGTGGTTGATCCATCTGCATCTCAAATGTTTTTTTAATCGTCAGTGGATAAGGTTATCTTCACCCTCAAAGTTGTTTAATCGTTTGTGGTTGAGCCATCTGCACCTCAAAATTGTTTATCGTCAGTGGATGTGGCTATCTTCACCCTCAAATTGTTTAATCGTTAGTGGTTGAGCCATCTGCACCTCAAAATTGTTTAATTGTCAGTGGATGTGACTATCTTCACCCTCAAAGTTGTTTAATCGTTACGATAGGGGCCAAAGTTTTGCCCTTGCATCTCTTCTTGGAAAAGGCTAATTGCAGCTGTCAGCCATTAATTTTAAGTTCAAAGTTCATTTTGGTGCTAATTTAAAAGAAAAACAGCACGTTGATGAGCTAAATTCATGCAACTTCACACAGGCACTTCAGTAATTTTCGGCTTTAATTCATCCATTCGGCGTTGATAATATCTAAAAGAACTAGAAACCACAGATCATTTAGTATTTTTATCATGTTTACCCACTCTTGTTAGTTGTAAGAATGGTCTGAATGGCCGAAAATTATTTATAATTAAGAATACACTCAGCTTCCATTGCATAATAAGGAAGGAAAATGTGACGACATTTCACTGACCGCGAATCAAAACCCACGAAAGGTGACAGCTGCTGCTGAATCTTCGATTCCACCGATGATTGTAAGCTAATTTTACACTTTAGCATATTTAAAATGTATCCTAAATTTTACATAAATTGTATTTACACAAGTCGTACTGTAGTAAGCATATGTAGGTAGATTCAGAGTAGATCTTTCACACAGTTCGTCTGTGTCTTGAAATCGAAAGTTATTACACAATCGAAACTGAACTTTAAATTTAACTCAATCACTGTTGTTTTTGCCTTTGAAGTGCTTGTCAGGAATTGGCTTGGGGACGTATTACGTGTTCCGTGTCTCTTTATCATATCAAAACCAAAACTGATAAAAGGGGCCGCCAAGTTCCGAATGGTTCGGCCCTTCAAAGGAGTGATATCAACACACCAAAACATTCGCCAAGTTAATCGCACCGTCTAATAATTCGAAGGTTAAATGTAAACTAGAACATTGTTACTTTCGGTAGCAATGTTCTAGTTTTCATTTAACGTCCAAACTATTTTCGGTGCGATTAAGTTGGCGAATGTTTTGGTGTGTTGATATCACTCCTTTGAAGGGCCGAACCATTCGAAACTTGGCGGCCCCTTTTACCAGTTTTCGTTTCTGATATGATATCACTCTTTTTTTTTTTAAATTGTGTATTAACTCAACTCCACTATCGTGCAGATGTGTAATAAAGTGCCACTTCAACAAGAAATTGGTTTTCTACAATTTGCTATTATCTTTTGCCAATACGCCGAATCATTCTCAACTTAGTCACCTCTTTATAGGTTTTTGGTTTGGTTTTAATTTCTTGTAATTTGTTTTATTTAGTTAGTTTTGGTGTGTTGATATCACTCCTTTGAAGGGCTGAATCACTCTCAACTTGGTGGCCTCTTTACCAGTTTTTGACTTTGTATTACAGTTGGTTTATTTTTCGTGAATTGGACGTGAATACAATTTCTTTGCAACGTTGTTTAGATTTATCGTGATACACTAGTGTGTGTCTAGACACGCACGTCAGTATACACGTTCTCATTGTCCGAACTTTGGCCGTCCAATGAGAGACGATGCCGACAATACTAACATTGGTTATAACAATATTTTCGTACTTACGCGCCCTCCCACGCCATTCCCGTTACGCCCCCCAAGCTCCAAACCATAAAAGGTACGCAGTTCGTATTGTACTGTACCCATTCATCCAATTTTATAGCTGGAAGCCTTCCCGTTATCTCGGTATCGATGAATAATCACCCTATGGAAATTAACAAGGGGATGAGCGGATTAGCGAGCTAGTAGCTAGTTAGCTAGTAACTAATAACACTTTAACAACGTTATTGAGGGTCAGATTTTGCATTGAAAGCAGCTTAGCTGGCATTCCTACACAAGTTAATTTTTGTGAGGTGGCTCATTGCTCACGATTTCCACACAATTTAAGCTTTTGTACCGCATTATTATTTTTCCCCAAGTATCTGAAATGTACCAAACTATGCTTCAAGATATAAGACAGTGGCGCAATGGCGTCGCGCTACAATGGTTTACAACCTCGACATTTGAATTGATGTGATGTTTGTTTGTTGTCTAACTTGGCGCGACAGATTAAAAACTGCTGACAATTTCAGCAGCACCCAAACCCGCGTAGACCAATTTTACCAATTTGTTACCAATTTTGATCCTTGATGAGCACTTTGAAAGAAAAACGCATGGATAGACAGGGCGTCAGACAATTTCAAATTATAGTAATGAACCCCTTGGCAACAAAGTGCCCGTTTGAATTTAGAGAGGGTCAGCTTGTCTGGATGCTGTTTTTTTTTTCCTTCTTTTAATCAGGCTTTGAATTTCACAGCAAAATAACGCATTATGACGTAGATTCGACAAACCTCACAACTTTAAGTCTCACATTTTTCATATTTCGTTACTTTTATTTATTTATTTACTTATTTAATTATTTATTGCAAACCGTTGGTACCTTCTGAATTATTCTTTTTACGTTTTTCAGGCCTTAGTCTGATTGCAGGCGTGCCAGGTATTGGACTTATCGTAAGTATCACACTAAGTTATCTAATTTACATGTATCATGCATGCATCGATGTCAGATCGAAGAAGAATCCTGTTGTGACATCTCGACAGAAATACGGGAAAATGATACGAAAAAATGAAATGCGGGAAAAAATTAAACTGTATACTACAGGAAATTCAGGAGAAATGAAGTCAGAACTCGATCCCAGAACACAACTATCGAGTGTATCATGTTGTATATGTGAGCAAGTTACCAATGCTCACAACCTAATGGACTTTGCACAAATAATCACTGGTAAAGGCAGGTAAAAACATGTACGATTGAAGTGGCCTATCGCTAGTTCACATACCGACCAACGGTAATTCAGGGATGATTTATTGTCAATCTGACCCTGACTGTGCTATTCTCTTGTTTCTGGTTATTTGTGCATTTCTGCTCGAATTCTGTAAACGAACTGTAAGGGTTGCCATGGAAGTGGACGATTATTCTCAAGGCACAATGCTCAATCCTAATTCACTTCTTACTGCACAGCTAGGGGACTGTACACAATAGCATTACATATTAGGCTGATAGCAGAATTTGGCCTTCTGCTGACACTTACGTAGGCTCTGAAGATCTAACCTTTCAGTCAGAGCTCCCACACCAACTGGCGAACGGCCGAGCTCGAGCTTATAGTGTATAGCAGCTCGAGCCCTAGCCTCGAAACCAGTGGATTACGGCTAAACCAGTGCGATCCGGTTCTAACTGGCTCGAACAATAGGACATCCTCGCACCCAAGTGTTGGGCGCTATGCCAACTCCCGCGTGTATACCGTGGTTGGCAGCATGCGCACAACAGCTCAGTTAGCGGCAAGGTGCACCAAGGAGTGCTGACTCCGTTGGTTGCGTGTTGCTGCTCATGTAAGCCGGTCACATCCCTCCTCCCCTAGAGTGTGCTTATGGGAATGACGATGTTCCTACATAACACTATGTATCATCTAGCTGGCAATAAGATTTTTAAGTTACTTATTGGTAAAACAGTTTATTCAATGTTAGTCTTACAAACTATACAGTTTCACGAAACCTTTAAACTAGTAGCTGTTAATGCAGGCCATGCATTAAACTACTTTCCTTAAGCATAACATAATAAATATACAAATTCCTTAAAACTAACAGTCTTCGTACTGCGCACAACTTCTGACATTTTATTGGGTTTTTTCCAACATGCACTCTTCGTGTTTTGTAAGTGTGTGCTGCTAAGCACTGCACATCCCTACTCAGGGTATTCGTACCCGTCTGTGTGTATATATGTACAAACGTGACTGCTCATGCAATCTTTAAATCACACTCATCACATTTAACCGGTTTCTCTTTCCACTGCGAGAACGTTTATGCGCCAACACCTATGTCAATTCTGAATTTTTGCACTTGTTGCATTAAATTCTAGCTAATTGTTAAGTTCCAACCTGTGAGTGTTTGTTTGTTACAGCTTAGAAAAAGTTTTTTTCTGTTATTTCCATCGTGCCTAAGTCTCAAACTTCACTGTTTTTGCCTGAACTTTCTTCTAAATCTACTTGTGTTTTTTTCCTTATGTCAGTTCTCAAATTCTCTTAATTTTTACTGATTTGCTTTGTGTTCACTTCCAACTAAAGGTTTATTACCATATTTTATTCGCCATATTTTGTTTTATTTTCACCACATTGCAGGTCCTTTGTGTTTTTCACTCTACATTTTCGTTTGAATTTTCCTTCCCGCTGCTTTCCCCGGAGATGCCCATATCTGCCATGTCGTCTGGCCCCAGAGGAAACTTGTCTTCAATGACGTCTTTATCCGCTGGCTTTGGAATAGAAAGAGAAATGGTTGCCAATGAGTTACCATCCTGCACTGAAGGGTCCGGGGCATCGAAGTTGTCCTCGTAGTCGGGTGCCTCGGCGGAAGTGCTGGGTTGGTTTCCCCATGGATTACTCATTCTTGGTGGTATATCGTTGGCATATTTCATCCGTATCGGTGGAGAGATATGGTAAGGGCTAAATTAACCCCGGGGAAAGTGAAACCCGAGGTGGTCGAACCCTGGGGGTTTTGAGGAATACCCGGGGATTTTGCAAAGTCGAAAGTGGTGAGATATGCTTTTGTGCAAGTCGAGGGGAACGAACCCCTGGGGTTTTGGTGAAAACACCCTCGGATGTCGATCAAACTACCCAAGATTAACTCTAGAGTAAACTAAAGTGGAAGTTCATGGGATACACTACGTCAAAACAAAGCGTATCAAGGACTGGAATAGCATTGATTACGTAATCCTTCACGCTAATTTTTGTGTGGTAAAGGGAACAATAAAAATTCTTGTTGTTGTCCTTACTCTTAGCACATTTTTCTGTCAAGCCTCGCGTCATTTCTACTGAACAGTGTTGTATCGGGTTAAGCTGGGTTATTCAAGTTAGGTTTCGACTGTGTCGGCCAGTCAAAAGGTCTGAGCATCTGAATTTTGCTTTTGTCCTAATTGTTGCATTTGTTTGAAGCATGACAGTAAGGCAATGGATTCACAACATAGAAACCAGTTCCGAAATTACAGGTTTACTTTTATTTATTTATTTAATAAAAAACCAGTAACACTAATTCAAAAAAGTTGAAGCGTCGACGGCAAAATGTGATGCTCTATCTCTGAAATAAGTAAACCCATTAAAAAACCTAAGGAGTCGTACTAACATAAGTTTTTAAGTAACACACATTTTAAGTGACGCCTCTTTCTGAGGTCCGGCTCCAACATCGCTTTATACTTACATCGTTTCTTTTATTGTTTCACTAATTTAAAGGTATAAAAGCAACGCTTATGCTGAACATCAGAAACCACGCTTCACTTAAAACCTGTGTTAGTACCACAGCTTACTCAGTTTTTCTTGTGGCACTGATTTTAGGGAGATTATATGGAATGTTAGATCCTGCTGTCTATGCGTTAACTCTTAAAATTTTTGTGTCTAAAGATATCTGTTTGGCGTAAGTTAAGTAACTGGCGTCAATCGATGTAAAATGGAATATGATAGAAGGTAATAAAAATGTTTTCCTGTAGTAATGAAAGATTACAAGGTAATTATCCAGACCAAAACAAATAAGTCAAGTTGACTTAACTTATATCTACTTAACTCGTGTCACTTTAGGACAAAGGTGGATACATGGACATTCAAGGCGGGGTGAGTTAGAACGACCATGGGTAGATGGTAGTTTCTGCGAAGGTGATATAGCATCAACCCTAACCCCTCCCTGTTCCTAGGTCCCATTTAGCTAGCTGGGCTTTCGTCTTCCGGCGCGCGCTCTTTTCAACCAATAACAGCAAACCTGTCCTATGTTAGGTGGTTATTTGGAGGTTCTTAAAGCGTTTCAACCCCTTATGTTGATGAGGTGGTTTGAGATAAAGCGACTTGAAAGTGGTTTTAGATGGTTACATGGACGTTCTTAGAGCTCTATACGAGCTGAATCGATGTAACTTTATTCGTCTTCCGCTAAAGCAATTAACGAACATCTCTGTATACCTCCGACAATGTCAAGAACACAAGATGGTCTAAAAAGACTTAACTGTTGCATACAACTCGACTGAAAATGTTTGTACATTCATCAAAAACATTTAAAACTTCAGTTTCATAATTTTTCCTTCTTCAGCTATTGTTTTCAGGTAACCTATTAATCATAATGAACATTTTACCCTGCCCCTGCTTTGGGTAGAATTTCACCTAAACGTTTGAAGAGTATTTACCTCGGGGTTATTTTACCCGATGCATAGCTCACCACATCATTTTTCCTTGGGATATTTGGGAGGTGGAATACTTTCCCCTGGGGTTTCTACTCTATACTTTCCCCGGTGGTTCAGCATAAAAATCCCGGGGTTCGACCACCTCGACTTTTCCCTCCCCTTCTGTATTCCCCCTGACCATAGATCACCTTTGTGCAACCCTAGGGTTTTTTTTACCCAGGGAAAATGAAAACCCCGGACAATATCTCTCCACTGTTCTGAAGTTGGATGATTTTCTCCTCCCAGTTTTAGTTCATAAGTCCATTAGGAGTTGTTCCCAATAAGCCCGGGACATGATGCATGACGCCTTTGCATGCATGAAACACGACCTGCCTTGCTCACCAGTCCAAATCTGAGCTGAGACATGCTGCTGCCGGATTATTTGAGTCTGCATGGATTTGTCAGTTGTTCGTCGCTGATGGGCCACCTGAGGTTGTGGAAGCGGTGGTGGGCCTTGACATCTCTCTTTAGAATGGCGGGTGCGCTTCTTACGATTTCCGCTGGTGCTTCTCTCCTTTGGCCGGCATCCTTG
>JAHWFP010184434.1:1758-44971 GCA_023313725.1 Lithobius niger | reverse complement strand
GGGGGGGGGGGGGAGCGGCAAAGGAGGGAATTGCTCCGAATTTTTTTTTCCATATATGGAAATAGATGACTAATCAGGGTTATTTTGGGACGGGAGGAGGGGGGCGGGGGGTAGGGAATTGTTCCGCTACTACTTTTTTCGAAAAAAAATGCAACTGCAGTGAAACTGCTACAATGGGTGTATGTTTATATTTTTACTGGCCGTTTAAGTAAGGGTTTTTTTTAGTGTGGGAAAAAGAAAAACACTAAAACTATTTCTTTATCGGCGGGTGGGGGGGGGGGTAGGGAATAAAGTGCATAAATTGTATGCTGGAACAGTTAGACCACAATAAATAAATAAGAAAATATTAAATAATTTTTTTATTTCTCAGTATTTAGCTGGAATATCTCAATTTTTTGTTCTTGCGGTTTCTTCATACATTTTTCTGAATGAAGAAAGGAAAGGAATTTGTTTTGGGAAAAGGGTGGGATGAGAAAATAGAAAATAAGGCAAATAAGCAATGTAGCGAAATTTGGTTTTGCCTTCAAATACACTAACATTGTCGGTAAAAGTACTTTCTCCCCTTCGTCTAATTTTATTGCATTTATGTTTCAAAATTTCGACATAACGTTCCCTGCAACCTGCAGGGCGAGGGAGGATTTAATCGTCTAACTGGAAAATTGCATAATTGGAAGAACGTATACAGTATAACGGAAAGTCGTCAAACACAAAATTTGTATAATGGAAAGTCGTCTAATGTCCATGCCTCACTCGTGCTGCCGCGCTTGCGGCGGTTACAACATACAAATAAAATCAGAACCAGAAGCTATATTATTGTCCAGTTAGACGATTATCTATTATATGATTATCCATTATACGATGTTCCGTTTAGATGATTATCCATTATGCGACATTCCATTTAGATGAATTTCCAGATATTTATTTGGTCAGATATTAGGCAATTATCCCATTAAACGATTTTCCAGTTAGACTTTCGTCCGACGTCCCCAACCTGCCACCAAACTTTTGCGTAGCCTACGCGCTTCTATGGGGCGCCGTTTCGGACATTATCATATATCTTCCTATTGTAAAAATAAATCACAAAACAACTCTTGTAAAAAACAACTCTAATAAAATTAATTTTTACAACTCGAGAGAATTATTCTCTTAGAGAGAAATTTCTCTTACAGAAATTAATTCTCTCCTACAGAAATATTTACTCTTGGCGAGAAAATTCTATCGTACAGAAATTAATTGGGGAGGGGGGGAGCAATATCTGGCCTACAGAAATTAATTATCTCTTAGAGAAATAATTACACTCTTGGCGAGAATACGTAGACGTGTGCGCCTATGTTGCAACCAGTGGTGTAATGGCAAAAAAGAAAAAAAAAGTAAGGGAACTCTTTAACCCCCCCCCCCCCAAAAAAAAAATCGATGACTGAAATCATAGGCTTATTGTTTTCAAAATGTTCGGAGAATTCATACTTCGGAATGAGAAAAAGGAAAAAGTTGTTTACGCGTAATACAAAAGAAAATATGCTTCTGCCGGTGGGAATTTTCTACAAACGATATTGTCTGCGATATTATTGTAGCATAAGCACGTTTGTCTTCTTCTGGCAGTATACGTATAGTTTTCAGTAAACAAATGATGGAGTTCTTTACGTTGAAAAATTACAATATTTTCTGAGACTTTATGTCCAACTTGATCCACACTCATCTTCACCTAGTCAAGATATTAGATCTTTTAAAACTCGATCTCACTATATTTTAGGAATTTTCGAAAGCTTTAGCAAGTTTGGTGGTATAACAGTACTGCTTCACATCTGTCTTCCTCGGGCACTACGTTTCAGTCCGTTCTCAGTCTTCGTTTTGTGTTTTGAATAACGGCGCCTGCCGTAGCCTCTCGTATTTACCATGTTGCTCGTTCCAATGCGTTTCTAGGTGAGCGCTAACCTCTCTGCTTATTAATCGTAAATACGAGAGGCTACGGCAGGCGCCGTTATTCAAAACACAAAACGAAGACTGAGAACGGACTGAATCTTAGTGCCCGAGAAAGACAGATGTGAAGCAGTTATATCACCAAACTTGCTAAAAAGCTTTCGAAAATTCGCAAGATATTGTGCGATCGAGTTTTAAAAGATCTAATATCTTAACCAGGTGAAAATGAGTGTGGATCAAGTTGGACATAAAGTCTCAGAAAATATTGTAATTTTTCACCGTAAAGAACTCCATCATTTGTTTACTGAAAACTATACGTACACTGCCAGAAGAAGACAAACGTGCTTATACTACAATAATATCGCAGACAATAGCGTTTGTAGAAAATTCCCACCGGCAGAAGCATATTTTCTTTTGTTTTACGCGTAAACAACTTTTTCCTTTTTCTCATTCCGAAGTATGAATTCTCCGACCATTTTTAAAACAATAAGCCAGTCATCGATTTTTTTTATTTTTTTTTTGAGGGGGGGGGGAGGTTTGAAGAGTTCCTTTACATTTTTTTTTGCCATACACGACTTACACGTCTACTTCTTTCTCGCCAAGAGTGTAAATATTTCTTTAAGAGATAATTAATTTCTGTAAGCAAGATATTGCTTCCCCCTCCCCCCCCAAATTAATTTCTGTACGATAGAATTTTCTCGCCAAGAGTAAATATTTCTGTAAGAGAGAAATTTCTCTCTAAGAGAATAATTCTCTCGAGTAGTAAAAATTAATTTTATTCGAGTTGTTTTTTACAAGGGTTGTTTTGTGACTTTTTTTTAACAATAGGAAGAAATATGATAATGTCCGAAACGGTGCCCCGTATAAGCGCGTAGGCTACGCAAAAGTTTGGTAGCAAGTTGGTGGCGTCAGATGAAAGTTTATCTGGAAAATCGTTTAATGGGACAATTGTCTAATATCTGACCAAATAAATATCTGGAAATTCATCTAAATGGAATGTCGCATAATGGATAATCATCTAAACGGAACATCGTATAATGGATAATCATATAATAGATAATCGTCTAACTGGACAATAATATAGCTTCTGTTTCTGGTGTTATTTGTATGTTGTAGCCGCAGCAAGCGTGGCAGCACGAGTGAGGCATGGACATTACACGACTTTCCATTATACGAACTTCGTGTTTGACGACTTTCCGTTATACTGTACACGTTCTTCCAATTATGCAATTTTCCAGTTAGACGATTAAATCCTCCCTCGCCCCGCAGGTTGCAGGGAACGTTATGTCGAAATTTTGAAACATAAATACAATAAAATTAGACGAAGGGGAGAAAGAACTTTTACCGACAATGTTAGTGTATTTGAAGGCAAAACCAAATTTCGCTACAGAGCTTATTTACCTTCTCTTCTATTTTCTCATCCCTTCTTTCCTTTCCTTTCCTTTCTTCATTCAGAAAAATGTATGAAGAAACCGCAAGAACAAAAAATCGAGATATTCCAGATAAATACTGAGAAATAAAAAATTTAAGGATGACGTTTTTTAAAATTGAGCTATAAATCCCGTATTCTTCTTATTTATTTATTGTGGTCTAACTGTTCCACCATACAATTTATGTACTTTATTCCCCAATCCCCCCTCCCCCCAACTACTGATAAAGAAATAGTTTTAGTATTTTTTCTTTTCAATACAAAAAGAACCCTTACATAAACGACCAGTAAAAATATAAACAAACACCCATCGTAGCAGTTTCACTGCAGTTTCATTTAGTTCGAAAAAAGTAGTAGCGGACCAATTCCCTTTCCCCCGGCCAGCCCCCCTCCCGAAATAACCCTGATTTGTCATCTATTTCCATATATGGAAAAAAAATAGAAGCGGAGCAATTCCCTCCTCTTCCCCCCATCTAAAAAAAACCCCTATTTTGTCATTTATTTCCGTATTCGGTAAAAAAAAAATAAGAAGAAGCAATTCCCTTTCCCCTCCCACAAACCCAAACCAAAACGAAAAAAAAAATATCTTATTTTGTCATATACTTCCTTACTTGGAAAAAAAACCTTGTCTGTAAAAGTGACTCGCCAATGCCGACTGCTTCCATGCTGTAACTGTCACTTCATATTCCATCCCTTTTCACAAGGTCGTCTGTAAGAGAAGCTGTGGTTTTCATTTAAGGCTCCAGGCCATGTTGATTTAACACCGCTGGTATCTTATTTTATGTAGGCAATGAATGCTAAAGGCGTCAACTTTCTGGTACGCATGTCATCTGGCGTTGAACCAGCAGATCGAGACGAGTGATTTCTACCACAGTGGGCTTTGGCTTGAAGAAGCGATCTCCTTCCTCGCTTGAGGATCGTTCAACGCTGTTGTACGTGGAGTTGCGTCATGTCTGGACTAACCGAGCACAAGTGTCATTTTACGCACCAATTTGTTAGATTAATCCTGAAAGCCTTCCCATCCCCACCCACAGATATAATGGAAAAAAATGGTAGTCCAGCCGACAGACTGGCGCCACTGTACTACACCATGGCGGCAGGTAAAAGATTTGTGCAGCAGCACCGGCCAAAACTGCTTGTTGGTGGTAGCATTGCCCAGCAGCACTCACCTCCAACCGGGCATGACGTCCTATGCATAAGTTCGCAGGCTGGCCGTCAGATTACGCCACCGGCAACACTGTAAAAAATATTTCCGTTTTTTTTACGGTGACAGTCAATGGTAACACTGCTAACAGGAAAATGAACGTAATTTAACGGACGTCCCGTTATCTTGAGCAACGGTTAAATTTACGGAGCATTAATTAAGTAAAGATGAGTTGAAGTCAGGCTAAACAGTAATTATCAGTCTAATTACGGTACTTTATTCCGTAAAATATATTTACAGGCATGTTCCGTAAATATTTACGGACGTTGTACGGTGAAAATACGGAAATTTTTAACAGTGAAGTCCAAAGTCTCTTTAGAGAGAGAGCGAACATTCTTTGTTTGATACGGTAAAGTTTTGAGTGTGCAAGGGAAAATGTTGCTTTTATCTGTCGAGTTTTCTCAACTTGTGACAAAGTAGCGATCTGGCAAGGAATAGTTTTGTTGACACATGGAAAAATGTGTTGTTCAAGCGTGTTAAGAGTTTGTTTATTCATGAAAAAGTTTTATTGATTCATGAGAAAGTTATATTTATTAATGAGAAAATTTTATGTATTTATGAAAAAGTTTTTTCTAAAGTTTTGTTTTTTTAATGAAAAAGTTTTATTTGTTCATAAGAAAGGTTTGTTTATTCGTGTGAAAGTTTTAACGTTTTATGAAAAAGTTTTGTTTATTCATGAGAAAATTCTTTTTATTTCGTTCGTACACCTACTTTTACGTATTAGTATGGTAACTTATTAATGTCTCAGACGGCGCCTCATATATTCTTCTGGTTCACTATTAAAATATTCTTCTTCATTTAACAAAATCCAAACCTCTTCTAAACTCATTACGTTGAACATGAGAAATACTTTGCATCGTTCAGGGTGTGATTTCTTAATTGACCACTAAAGATAGTACCAATCATAGCTCTTAAAATTTTACAACTGTTAGGAAAAGTAAATTGTTAATAATTGGTACTAATTTTTATTTATTTATTTTTTATTTTCAGTTTGGCCCAGTGGTTTTTGTTTTAGGTAAGCATGAACTTAAAAAAAAAAGACTTTTTTTTTTAAGGTGTATTTTTCTTTTCTTTTCGTGATATCCCTAGTAGTGTAGCAAAGACCTAAGTTTATTGAAAACCGCTCGGTTTGTGATAGAAGCGTAAAGTTTGGCATTTTCGTTTACTAAAAATATTCTGATCGAAATGTGATGTAGTGCCATGTCGAACTCACACCGGAAGTGGCCCCCACTTTAAAAAATGGCGGCTTAAAAACGGTTTCTTGAGTATATCTCTAAAACTGCTGATATTTTGGAAGGAAGATGGATTACAAAAATGTTCAGCACATAATTCTGGGCAGGAAAGGTGGTATACATCTTTTACGTAAAAGCAACTCTTAAAGCTCCAAATCGTATTTAAAGTATATAGCCCTTAAATCGCTCGAATGCTCCTATTTTCAATTGGTTATTATAGTGATTTTCGGGTTCAAAGTGCTGTTGCGAGTCCTCTAATAGCATGAAATTGGCACGCTTAGGGTTATCTGAAAGATAGGGATCTATTCTTTTGTTCAATCCTAACCAAACCTATTTAACATAGATTGGGACCGTTCTACGCCCATTAAAAGGTGAACAGGTAATGGCGTAGTGGTGAAAGTGTATGGTGATTTTCGAATTCAAAGTACTGTTTCGAGCCCTCTAATAGCCCGAAATGGACATGCTTAGAATTCTATGAAAGGTGGAGATCTATTCTTTCCATCAATCTTCACCGAAATTGTTTAACGCAGATAGAGACCGCATTCCTACACCCGTTTAAAGGTGTAACTGTATTGGTGCAGCGGCTAGTTCCAATTTTGAAGTACCATTGTAATGCTCATACAGTATTTGTATCCAAGTTAATGATTTCGGTTAAGGTTAATGGAAAGAACAGATCCCGACCTTTCAGAAAATCCGAAGCATGTTCGTTTCGAGCTATTAGAGGGTTCACAAGAGCACTTTGAATTCGAAAATCAACATACACTTTCGCCACTGCGCCATTACTTTTCCACCTTTAAATGGGCGTAGGATGGCCCCTGTCTAAGTTAAACAATTTCGGTGAAGAAGGATGGAAAGAAAAGATCTCCACCTTTCATAGAATTCTAAGCATGTACATTTCGGGCTATTAGAGGGCTCAAAACAGCACTTTGAATTCGAAAATCACCATACACTTTCGCCGCTACGCCATTACCTATTCACTTTAAATTGGCGTAGAACGGTCCCTACCTAAGTTGAATAGGTTTGGTTAGAATTGATCAAAAGAATAGATCCGTAACTTTCACAAAATCCTAAGCGTGTCAATTTCGGGCTATCAAAGGGCTCGTAACAGCACTTTGAACACTAAAATCACTATAACAACCAATTGAAAAAAGGAGCGTTCGTGCGATTTAAGGGCTATATACTTTAAATACGATTTGGAGGTGTAAGAGTTGATTTTACGTAAAAGATGTATGCCACCTTTCCTGCCCAGAATTGTGTGCTGAACATTTTTGTAATACATCTTCCTTCCAAAATATCAGCAGTTTTAGAGATATACTTTAAAAAGCGTTTTTAAGCCGCCATTTTTCAAAATGGCAGTCACTTCCGGTCTGAGTTTGACATGGCACTACATCAAATTTTGATCAGCATATTTTTAGTGAACGAAAATGCCAAATTTTACGCTTCTATCACAAACCGAGCGGTTTTGTTGTTTGCTGCCCCACTTTACTGTTAACAGAAGCTTTGGTTGGTCTACCTAGTAGGATTTCGACGTACACTGACTGTGGTTATTTAAAATCTTCAGTTATACTTAAAAAGCACTTGTTAGGATGTTATAAAGTGAAAACCAGGAAAGCGAACAAATATGCATAAAAACTCGACGTTTCGGCTCATTTCAAGCCCTTATCAAGAGTAACAGATAAAAAGAATCGCAAATTACACAAGAAAGCCATTAGTCAAGTTGCAAGAAAAACGACCATCTTAAACAAGGTAGAATTTGCTGGACATGTCAAAAAACGGATAAAACCATAAAAATTTAAAAAAATTCTAGACATAAGAGGGGGTTTCGATGTGTGCTTATGGCTAGCGCCAAACGAAGTGCCTGTTGAGCAGAATCCTGTTTTTATATATATTTTACTGATGCTCCACTGGTGTCGAAATTTGTCAACTTGAATTTTTTTTAAATAATTCGATGTAATCTTTGAACCTATTAGTGTTGTGCATTGATGGGGGGGCGGGGGCGGATTGAGGTTTAATGGCGCATCGACAGCTTGGTGCTTTGATGGGGTTGCGCACCTGGGGGAATGAACTGAAATAAAGAAAGGTTCAAGATTAAGACGAGTACAGTAATTAGGCCTTTGAAATAATATTTGTGCATTAGTAATTCTTCGTATTTGTAATTCTTGTGTTACTTGTAATTCTTTTTTATGTGTTACTCTTGAAAATGGTTTGAAATGAACCGAAACTCAATCTAAAAAAAAAATTTTTTTGTATATTTTGTGCAGTTTCCTGGCTTTTACTTTATAACATTCTAACAAGTGCTTTTTATTAAAGTTTAATTAAAGATAACAAAAAACACAGTCATTGTACGTCGAAGTCCTGTCGGGCAGCCCAACCATGCCTTCTGCCAATATTTCACTTCAGGTTGGGATATCACGAAAAAAAAACACAAATTAAAAAAAAAAACGTCGAGGCGACAAGTGTTTTGAAATGATTCTGTTGCAGACGAAAATTTATTCAAAATTCAGAGCTGCACAAAATGTAGTCATTGTCAATTGCTTTTATGTTTGTATTTTACCCTAGCCGAAACGTCGAGTTTTTACGTGTACTACTTCAGTTCATTTCAATTCAATTGCGGTTTATTGGGGTCCTGGCCCTAGGCCATGTGCCGAACCCTATACTACTGTTGTTTCCCGGAGTAACATACGCTTGTCTAGCTGATTCCCGCTGATTCCACTCGGCTCTAATGGTCAGCATTATTGAAGCCATAGTATAGGATCTTACCCGTTTCCCGAGTGCTGAGATCTAACAATAACGACGGCGTCCGAGGTATTGTTGGGCTCAGCATGAGGGAACGGGCAAGATCCCATTTCTCAACCGATTTCGCCTTCTCCGCACAAGCCGTCATTGTTACGACGCGTTGACTTATTGTTGCATTTTCACCAGTGCTAATGATATTTCATGCGACGTACTAACACGTTCTAGTGAAGATATGATGGTGGCAGCGTTTGATGTTTTGCTCGGTAACTATAGTGGCTGGAATGGGACCCAACCACTGACAAAACAAGACAAATGTTGCGGATTTGACAATGAACAATTAAAGCAAACATTGATGGTGCCATGTTACATTTCCTACAAGTGTGTGATGTTGTGATGAGTTTTAATTCTTGAATTACGAAAGTTTCGTAGTTTTTGTTTTGTTTTTGTTTAGGTTGCTGCGTACTTCTGAAATTTAATAATTCTTGACTACGAAAGCTGCGTACTTTGTTTTTTATTTTGGTTGGTGGATGTATTTGATCTGTGTTTAATCATCATTAATAAAATTACGAAAGGAGATTCGTGTTGTTAGCGTTTACGCCGTATTTGTGACAGATATAAATCAAACAAGAATTTTATAAAGAAATACATAAACTGCTTATGCAAAAAATCGCAACATTATAATTTGGGCTAAAGTTTACATTAGGCACACACTCGACTCCGATATTAATTCCAAATGGCTCCAACACTTAGCTAAATACAGAGACAGTTGGTTTTAGAGCGCGGAAATGTGTTAAAACGACTTAAAGCAGTAGATTTGTAGCGCCACAATTCGTACATCTATACGGTGTTTGCGTTCGCTCGCAGGGCCGGCAGGGCACCTTATAATTTTTTTCGTAAACAGTTCCGATAGGCGGGTTGTTATTGTCAGTTTCGTGTGGTGTTGTGTGGTTTTGTTGTTATTGTCAGTTAGGTTAGGTTAGGTAGTTTGGGGTTTGGCATTTCATACTGAGGTAGTTAACTGGTTGGGGTTTGGCATTTTATACTGGGGCCGTTAATTGGTTAGGTTATGTTAATGATGATTTAACGAGTAACCACAATTTGGGATCAATTTGTAGTGCCTTCCGTGAAAATTAAAAGTAGGTTTTTTTACCTCTTTTTTCGAATTTCGGGCCATGTGCGTAAAGGGAACATGGGAAGAAAACGGGCTCTCGTCCGATTTTTTTTTTTAAATGGACTAAAAATTACCTGCTGAGTAATATTTTCCTCTTCCATTTTTTAAGCACACGCACCTTTTGGCCGTGGTGAAGGTCCAAAGTTAACACTGCGCCGCACCGGGAAGCATAAAACTGGGCGAAAGTCCGGCAAGTGAAACGTCAAACCCCAACCAGTTCATTACCTCAAGTGAAATGCCGAAGCCGGTTCCTAACCTAACCTAACCGACAATAACAACGAAACAACACGAAACTGACAATAACAACCCACCTATTTGAACTATTTACAGGAAAAAAATATCAGCTGGGAACATGGGAAGAAAATGGTCTCTCGTCCGTCAGCGCAAAGAGTGCGGCTTTCATTAATTTCTGACGGCCAAACGAAGCCTTTGCCCCAAAAATTGTATGAGAAAATATTGTTCAGTTGATCATTTTACGTCATTCTAGCCCAACGAGAGATCAATCGGTGAGGAGCCCTTATTCTTCCCATAAGCCACGTAAAGTAAACTTGTTATCTCTATTGTTTATTTTACTATCGAAAGTGATCGTGGAATGAATTTATAATTCTGCCTTTATTTCATTAGCTACGCACCTAGTATGCACTATCCCGTTGCCTCACACGTTTGTCGAATTAATCTACAACAAACTGTTACAGAATGTTACATAATAATCGATTATACAATACTTACCTGATTAGCAGGAACCACATAATTACCCGAATTGCCAATACGCTTAGAATCCTAGGACAGCCTTCCCGGCGAACCTTAAAGTAGCCGCCATTTTTTTTTTCAGTGGTTCGTCAATAGCCCAACAACAGAATGATATAGTCCGGTGCAATTAGATCATTTTTTGACGAAGTTTGGAAAAAATTCGCGTAAAGACAAAACTTGGCAGATATGCCCAGAAATACTCTTCGAGTATCATACTAAAATTCCCGTAAAATCCCACTGGAGCTTTCGCCGCCATTTTGAAAAAATGGCCGCCGCCAGCTACCAAACTGTCTATTTTCTTAAATATCGCACGAACTATCACTCCTACCCAAAATTCTACAGAGAATTAAATTAAAGATAACAAACTTCTCTACAAGAAAGATCCCTATGATGTTTTCGTTAAAACCAACCGTTTTTTTGCAATCTACTAGTTTACTGAAAACATGTATAGCCACCGCCGGCATCCAAATTGTGTATTTTCTTAAATATCGCACAAACTATTACCCCTACCGAATATTTAATAGAGACCCAAATTAAAGCTAACAAAAGCTAACTGTTTTTTGGCTGTAACTCTTTAACCGTGAACTAATCAAAAGCATAATGTGAAGCACAAACGTTCAGCACATAAAAGTGATATACGTCTTTTGCGTAAAAGCAAAATGAACCCCGAAATTGTATTTAAAGTATAGCACCCTTAATTTCCGTGAAAGCTCCTGTTTTTCAATTTGTTGTTATAGGGATTTTCGTGTTCAAAGTGTTCTTGCGAGCCCTCTAATAGCTCGTAGTGAACATGCTTAGGATTTCTGTAAAGGTGGAGATCTATTATTTACATCAATCCTAACAAAAATTGTTTGCTGTAGATAAGGACCGTCCTACGCCCATTTAAAGGTGAAGAGTTGACAGCGTAGCGGCGAAAGCGTATGGTGATTTTCGAATTCAAAGTACTCTTGTAAACCTTCTAATAACTCGAACTGGACATGCTTAGGATTTTCTGAAAGATGGGGATCTATTCTTTCTATCAATCCTAACTGAAATTGTTTAGGTTAGATAGGGACCGTACTACGACTATTTTAAGGTGTAGCTCTAATTGGTATAGCGGCTAGTTTCAATTTCAAAGTGCCATTGTTATAGTCTATTTGTATTTGTATCTATGCTAAACAATTTCGGTTAGGATTGGTGGAAAGAATAGATCCCACCGTTTAGAAAGTCTTAAGCATTTCCATTTTGGGCTATTATAGGGCTCGCAAGAGCACTTTGAATTCGAAAATCACCATACGCGTTCGCCGCTACGTCATTTCCTCTTCACACCTTTAAATGGGCGTAGGACGATCCCTATCTAAGCTAAGCAATTACGGTTATGATTGATGGAAAGAATATATCCTAATCTTTCAAAAAATTCTAAGCATGTCCACTTCTGGCTATTAGATGACTCGCAAGAACACTTCGAACACGAAAATCAGTATAACAACCAACTGAAAAAAGGGAGTTTTCGCGGAAATGAAGGATGATATACTTTAAAAACGATTTTGGGGTGCAAGGGTTGCATTTACGTAAAAAGATGTTTATCACTTTTGTGTGCTGAACGCTTTTGCTTGACATTGTGCTTTTGATTTGTTGACGGTTAAAAAGTTACAGCCAAAAAAATACTTTTTTGGGGGGGGGATGAAAAATTGTGACCGGGGATTTTTAGAATACTCCACCCATGTACTAACTGAAACCAAAGGGACAAACTGGTTGCTGGATGAGAAACTTTTTTCAGCCACCCCACCCCACGGCAGAGACAGGCCATTTCTTCAAAATTCATCACGTATCTAGACACACGCTAGTGTGTCGCGCCAAGTTAGGCAACAAACATCACAACAAACATCACATCAATTCAACTGTCGACTGTTGTAAACCATTGTAGCGCGACGCCATTGCGTCAGTGTCTGCGGCCTTGCAGTGCTGGAAACACCGGTTCTCGTCAGATCACCGAAGTTAAGCAGCATTGGCCCCGATTGGTACTTGGGTGGGTGACCTCCTGAGAATCCATTCCGGGTGTTGCAGACATAGGGCCTTAGGGCTTCGTCGGGCAGATGACCGGGTGCGGTTAACGCTCGCTAAAATCCTTTGACCCCTTTTTGGGCGTCAGTGTCTTATATCTTGAAGCATAGTTGGGCACATTTCAGGTACTTGGGGAAAAATAATAATGCGGTACAAAAGCTTGAATTGTGTTGAAATCGAAAGCAATAACCCACCTGACAAAAATTAACTCGTGTTTGAATGCCAGCTACGCTGCTTTCAATGCAAGATCTGCCTCTCAATAACGTTGAAAATGTGTTACTATACCTAGCTAGTCCGCTCATCCCCATGTTAAATCCCATAGGGTGATTATTCATCGATTCCAAGATAACGGGAAGGCTTCCAGCTATGAAATTGGACGAATGGGTGCAGTACAATACGAACTGCGTACCTTTAATGGTTTGGAGCCTGGAGGCGTAACAGGGATGGCGTGGGAGGGCGCGTAAGTACGAAAATATTGCTATAACCATTGTTAGTATTGTCGGCATCGTCTCTCATTGGACGGCCAAAGTTCCGACAATGAGAACGTGTATACTGACGTACGTGCCTAGGCACACACTAGTGTATCACGATAAATCTAAACAACGTTGCAAAGAATTTGTATTCACGTCCAATTCACGAAAAATAAACCAAGTGTAAAAACAAAGCAAAATAAACAAAGCCAAAAACTGGTAAGGAGGCCACCAAGTTGAGAGTGGTTCGGCCCTTCAAAGGAGTGATATCAACACACCAAAACTAACTAAATACAACAAATTACAACAAAATTAAAACCAAACCAAAAGCCAATAAAGAGATGACTAAGTTGAGAATGGTTCGGCCTATAGGCAAAAGGTAGTTGCAAATTGTTGAAAACCAATTTCATGTTGACGTGGCACTTTATTACTCATCTGCACGGTAGTGGAGTTGAGTCAATACACAATTTAAAAAAAAGGAGTGATATCAAATCAAAAACCAAAACTGGTAAAAGGGACCGCCAAGTTTCGAATGGTTCGCCCCTTCAAATGAGTGATATCAACACACCAAAACATTCGCTAACTTAATCGCACCGAATAATACTTTGGACGTTAAATGAAAACTTGAACATTGCTACTGAAAGTAGCAATGTTCTAGTTTTCATTTAACCTTCGAATTATTAAGCGGTGCGATTAACTTAGCGAATGTTTTGGTGTGTTGATATCACTCCTTTGAAGGGCCGAACCATTCGAAACTTGGCGGTCCCTTTTACCAGTTTTGGTTTTTGATATGATTCAGTAAACCAGTAATTTGCAAAAAAACGGTTGGTTTTAATGAAAACATCATAGGGACCTTTCTTGTAGATATTTCTGTTATCTTTAATTAATTTCCCTATAAAATATTCTGCAGAAGTGATAGTTCATGCGATCTTTAAGAAAATATACAATTTGGTAGCCGGCGGCGGCCATTTTTTCAAAATGGCGGCGAAAGCTCCAGTGGGATTTTCAGGGAGTTTTAGTGTGTTACTCGGGGAGTATTTCTGGGCATATCTGCCAAGTTTCATCTTTACGGGAATTTTTTTCGACCGAAAGTCCTAATTGCACCGGACTAATAGAATTACATTTTCCGTGCATGTTTCAAAACCTGAAATAAGCTGGGCCAGTTCCGGTTCAACTTTTTTTTCATACAGAAATTGGCAAAAATAATTGGCAAAAATGTTTAGTCAAGGACCTACAACCCTTCATATGCTAACGATTTAACCATAAACTTTTCAATAACAATTAACGTCTTCAATTTGCTAAATCGTCTTCTAATCAAAATCATGAAAAATTGACTAATATTTCAGTCACTTCTGGCCAGACGTTAAAGGTGATAGGCATGACCCGTTCAAATAAACGACTGGAGTGGGACGTGACGTCATTTAACAATAGCTCACGATTCGTGCCATACTGTATTTCAATAACTGCTTTATGCATTATAGTTTGCATAAGCAGTTAAAAAGAAAAGGAGTGTTGAGATATCCCAGCACCCAAACCGAAAACCTGTTTGCGATCTTACACTGTTCCATTGTTACGAGAGTGCGGAGAAGAAGAAAGCGGTTGAGAAATTGTGTTTGTTTCTCATTGTTACTGCGCATATCCGTTCTCATTGTCGGCCGGTCACCCTATTTCTTTGCTACCGTGCCAAGAATGAACCCGCTCGCCCGAGTGTTGCTGATTGTTCCAGGGTACAGCTGATGATTAGCCGGCATTACTGACGCTTGCTTTGTTTAATCATGGTCCTAGTCTGCTCATTAAGCAAAAAATATATATTGCTGTGAAAAATATCGTATTTAATAAATCTCCAGCATCATTTTATTTGAAGTTTTTTTTTTTTAATTGAGTGCGTGCATGCTGCTCCAATAACTGTAATGCTAGTGTCATTATAGGCTTCCTCATCCTGGTTCGCAGGGTAATTTGCCCAGAACTGACCTATTTGGTTGCCAGTGTTTCAGAAATTAACCTCCGGAATTATTAGAATGGCAGAATTACTTGACTTGGTGTTATCGGTTGACTGTTTCCGTTTTTTTCCTTTTCAGGTGCTCTGATTTACGCTGTACTTGGAGTCATTTTCGGTTAACCGGAGTTGGACTGGTTTTCAATGTTGATCGGCCTACTTCCCTGACCCTGTTTCTTAACCACGCCAAGAAATAAACCTAAAGAAAGTAAATCCTGCTCGAAGACGACGATAACGTGATTTTGGATAATCTGCTGTACATAAAAGCAATAAAACAGAAATAAATTTTAATTTAAAAAAGGTTACCTACATATGTAGTGATTATTAGGTACGGAATTTTACAAGTTACGGGTAACGGGATAGCCAGCGTATTAACTATAGGCTACCGCTACTAAATAGTGTATTCTTAAGGTGGCTCAATACTCGCGTGTAATTCCAAAAACTCCTTTACTGAACAAAAACAGGATGTGGTGTTGCGCATCCAGCCCTTGTCCAAAGCGATAGTCACACAGGTTACTCATCGTGATGTACTTACAGGGAAAATTCTTCAGGCTTTCTGAAAAAGGTTTCTTACACTATAAGTTTCTGGTAAATTGGAGAACTTGATCGACCTTTCGATATGACGTTATAGCCGAGATTTCCGAAAGGGCAGCAGAATTGCATGGGATGTCCAAGCGATAGTATACAGACGCTTGCCCCACCCACATAATCTTCTGTGATGGCTCGTCTACATATATGTATAAAACTCTAGGGCCTATAATTAGGAATAGCAATTTAGAAGACTTGGCGCTACTTTATTCATCAATCTTTAGATGGGACAATATTCCTCAAGTCAACCGTGACATCCTAGGACAGTATTGGGCTGAAGTTTAGCAATATATACTTATTTAGTATTTATTTAATACTATCACATTCAAGTGGGGTTTAGGTGGATTCATCCAACACTATAATGAGGGCATGGTCATGCTGGGATAAAACTTGATCGCCTTCCTAAATAATTTACATTCAATTCTGATACAGTGCTGAAATTTGGACAGGGATAACAAGGAGGACATTTTCTATTTAACAGAAGCCAAAATATTTACCGTTTTTCGCAGGCTGAGGCCTAACTAGGTAATCGAATGCCAAAAAAATGGGGTTCCGAATGGGCTGGATATTTACAAAATTAAATCAGTATAACGCCACAGGAAATAAGTTCTATACGAGTCTAGGTTGTAACTAAATACAGATGCAAACCTATTTACGTTGCCTTTTGGACTTATATGTCAGACTGCCTGAGCGGGGAATCGAACCCATGACGTTTGAAACCAAATGTCGAGGTCCTACCGTTGAGCCATACCGACACTGACACGGAAAGATTGGCCGTGTCAGTCTGGCTCAGCGGATAGGACGTCGGCCTTTGGTTTCAATGGTTCTGGGTTTCATTCCCCGGTTAGGCAGTCTGACGTATAAGTCCAAAAGGCAACGTAAATAGGTTTGCATCTGTATTTAGTTATTTTTATATTTAGTTATATTTAGTCTAGGTTGTCGTAGGTTTGGATGGGTTTGCTACCTAGTGGCGGCTAGTTCTGAAATCGGAGTTATTTTAACTGGAAAGAGGCAGTTGGCCTTTAGTCGGCGGGTCATGTAGATCAACATCAAGATTTTTTCACGTCAAGTGTTCGAACAATTTCTTAAATTCGCCAGAAAGCTCACCACAGTCAACACAGCTCACCAAAGTAGTTCCTAAACTGCACGGTGAAAAGCATCAGACTGAACAACCAAATGAAGGCAGACCAACTTTAGTTCTTCAGCAAGATTATTATGAAACTGCAAATAACAAATGGTGGAGTATGTTATTACAGAGTCCCCACAAACCTAAAAGAATGTAACGACTCGTTTGATGATATGTAATAAGTGATAGTTATACTACCACTGCCAAACAGTATCGGATCTTTCACCAGATGAGCAATATCCCGTGACGAAGAATAGCTAACTGGGAGAGCCAAAGCAAAATTAGACTGAACCAAAGACTAAGGGAAGCTGGGGAACTTTGGGGTTAAATTAGGGTGAAGAGGGTTGTTTAGGTTGGGGGAAAAGAGCCTAAACAAAATTGGGCCTACTAAAGGCCTAAAAGCCAAAATCCCCCTAACTAGGAAACCTAGCAGGGGTTGAAGGAGGACCAGCCAGTTAGCTGGCCCGAAGGCTTTCTGATTTTACCATGCTGGCCCCTTTGCTTAAATATGATTTGGTTGCCCCTGACAACCGCGAAAAGGCCAGGGTATTATGGGTAATGGACTGTTCTATTATGTTCTAGAGGCAGGAACCGGAAACTAAATTATAAGACATAGATAATGTCCACCTAAGATTGGCCATTGGCCCCAGCAAACATGAAAGTAAACAAACATGCAAGTAACAAGATTTGCGACATACTCCACCACCCACACGAAGCTCTGAAAAAATTACACATCGCAAATCTTGTGTCTAAACTTGAACACATACATCTTGTGACACTCTAACCATGTGGAATTTTTATTGAAACATGTCTGTAAATCTGCAAGCTGAAAGAAAACACATACATCCATGAACGCACATGTCACTACCACTACTAACTGCAACTTCTAAAAAACACTTTCTTGTTTCTACTGATGAATATGAAAGATGACAACTCTTCGATACCGCGGGTTTTTTAAAAAAAAAAAAAAACCTCCCGTGACCCTGGAACTATAGCCTAGGCGTCACGACTGAGAATTCTCACTTAGTAAGTGAAAATTAGCTTGCGGCCGGAGACGACTTTGCAAACCCCAATCCCACCGTTGGGGAATTGGGCTACAACTACGTTTGTAGCCGATGAACATGAAATCGTAAAAGTTTGCTCAAGTGAGCCAAACTAACAACCTTCGAACAAACAAGAAACGGCTCTTTACGAGTTGATCAAAAATCTCTGTGGCATAAACCTGGCAGAAAACTAGTAGCTTTCCTTAACAACTCCGAAACCAATACGCAACTGTGCATGCCACTGAATGGGCAAACCCAAACTTCGAACATTGCCACCAAGAATGGGCAAACTAAGAACTGGACATCGAAATTCGAAAAGCGTAGGTTTAAGTAAAACCTGAAACTACTAACAACTTCTCCACACTATAATTAAGTTAGTTCTAAAGGCCGAAAATTAGGTTGATTTATGGGAAAAAAAACCCTTTGGGGAAAAAAACCGTTGCAGAAATATTACTCTTTACGAGTATATCAAACACAAACTGAACGCTTGTTACAAGCCCAAATTAAATATTGTCATAAGGCAACCCAAACGCCAAACCAGTTTCCCCCTTCACTAAACACACCCAGAAGTAGGCTTTACAGCCAAACTAAGCCTTAAATAAAAATTTGTCCGAAGTAAAAACGTTTCCGTTTTACCTCCCAAGTTTGGGTTAAAACTAGGCGAATCCGTGAAAACTACGTCAAGATGACGTCGAGGCCGGAGGCCAAGATGCCATCTAGACGTAGTGTGCACGGATTCGCCATGTAAGAGATATCGCCCGTCGGCTCATAAATCCGATACAATTCCTCCCAAGTGGTATAACTAATTTATCGCACAGTTCCTAACTTTCGAAATGAAAAACAAAATTGTTGGGGTAGATGGAAAGTTTGACATCATAGCTGTGTTGTTTATGCAACCATTATGCTGTCAGATTTGCATAATTTTGTATTGATGCGGCCGTACCATTCGAGCAAGAGGGTGTTTTATGTCTTGTGGGTGAGATGTTATTTTAAAACGGTGTAGAAGACACGCTTTTTACTAATTCAGTGGACTGACGTTTATTACCGTGTTGCACATTACGGAAACTACGTCATGTAAAAATTACGTCGTTCCCCTCACAGTCACGTCGTCTTACACCCCACTTTACTGTGCATTGCATCCGCATCACCACACTTATTGTGGCGATATATTCCATACCACCGCACTTTAGTGTGGCGATATGAATATCACTCACAGTAAAGTGTGATGGTATGGGATATATCGCTGATCATTTTTAGCATTATGAAAGTTAGGTACCGTGCAACAAATGTACTTATAGGCCGGTGTTTAACTCTTAACTTCGAGCCAACTCCCTTGGTAACACAGCTGTGAGCATGCAATGGTGAGCACGTATTCACTTAGCACTTCTTTCGTAGCATTGGCCGCCATTGTACTCATCGATGCATCGGCCAGGTATGTTCCAAAAATATCGACAGGTGATGTCACGTTCGCTGGAAGAGTCAGTTTTGGTGTAATCGGCTGCTGGGGTGTGAGTTGAATTTATGAAACTGCTCATTACATCCTCCTAATAGTAGGTCAATGCGTCAGGACTGAGTTTTTACAAGGGAAGGGTGGCTGAGGGGTCAGCACGACTGACTCGTGTATTGGAAGTCCCAGGGTGAATCCTGGCCTCAAACCCACCTCTTTTCATCCACGAAGAGAAGGCTCCGGTAATACGGAAGTACTCATGTTGATTGTGTAGCATTTGAAAGATCTTAGGGATTTCCTAGCAAATTTGTTCTTCCCCCATCCTGAGATAAATTTAGCAGTTGCAAATGTGGCAAATTTATGTGTCTGATTGCCAGGAACGTAGTAAACTCCTTATTGTTCCAACAATGGCAGATTTTTTTAATCGCTTTTATTTACAGAAATACGAGAGGAGTACCTGGATTCAATACACTAAGGAGAAAAGGGAAGATCTTCTTTAATGAGTTAAGTCACCTTAGGATAAATTCATTGATAGAGGATTGAACACTTCTTATGTTAGAAATTTCTAGCTAGATGATTCTAGAAATTCTAGCTAGAAATTCTAGAAATGAGTTGCACCAGGAGAAAAACTTGCGTTTTCAAATTTTAATAAATTGCTACTTATTTTTTTTTCTCGTTTCAATTCAACAGTATGCAGTATATGGTATTCAGAACTTGGTGTAAATACGAATTCGAATTCAACTACCGCTAACATTAATTCAGCAAAACAATTACAAAAAAACCATTGTTCAGAGATTAAGTTCACTAAAATTAATTACAGGTTAAGATTCAGTCATGGAATTAAATTCAACACGATATTCAGTTATAGCAACAAAGATTAAAATTACGTTAAGCATAGGGGAAAAATTATTTCAAACAAACTGCAGGTCTTCAAGTGGCGAAACAAATTTCAATCACTAAGGCCGCTCGCGCACTGAGCGACTTGGCCGCGCGGCCAGGTCGCTTCAGCCAATGAGAATGCTTACCGTTTATGTAAAAACACGCACTATACATTTTCATTGGCTGCAGCAACCTGGCCGAGCGGCCAAGTCGCTCAGTGCGCGGGCGGCTTAAGATGGAGTAGCAAATTCTTGACGCATAGAAATTCCACTGGTTGGTACTGTAAAGCCAACATCGGGCGGCGGCTAAATTTCGCACAGAATTGCGGTCACCCACACACGCAATCGACGATTCCTTTGCAGAATCACGGTGCTGACACACTGCATACAATTACAGGTAATTACAGATCAATTACAGGTAATTGAATGCAGTGTGTCGGTACTGTGATTCTGCAAAGGAATCGTCGATAGCGTGTGTGGGTGACCGCAATTCTGTGCGAAATTTAGCCTCCCCCGATGTTGGCTTTACAGCACGAATCCGCGTAATACAGCACCAATCAGCGTAAAAGAAAGAAAGGACAATAATTGATTTTGAGTTTGCGGCACTAAACATATAAAACTTAAAACCAAACTTTCCAAACTAAAGACGCATTTAATTCAACTGTCGAAAATCAAATCAATGGACTCGGCAATGAATGGGAAGAAACGCAACATATAAACTCCAACATTGATTAAACAGCTTGGGATTTCACACAATTGCTCTCTGGAAGCGTTTCCAAGTCACAATTACTGTAATTCTTCATTGAAATTAATTATCTTCATAGCCTTCAATTCTCATAGTTAGAGTTAAACTAGCGCAAACTGAGAATAATTCTAAGATAATACTACAGTTATTCATCTTATTAAAGTGCATGATAATGTCCAATGCAAATAATAAACTCAGCCCACGCTTCTCATTTTTCCCCACCATGTCTTTTTTCCCCACTCATACCTCTCGCTATTTAAGTGACCAGCAAAAAATTTAAATAAACAACGCACATCGCTTAGTAACAAACATTAAAACAGAATTCAATAGTAAGCAATGAGCATTTTTTTTAAATATTTTTTACAGATTGCTATAACCAAAACTAAATAGACAAATTAATAAAAAACACTTTAACACCACTAAAACAAATCTGTCCACAAAACAAGATAAGACTGAATAACCGCTTTCCTAGTTACTGGCCCAGAAGAAACAACGGTCTAACAATGGCCTACTTAGGTCGGTAAAAGAAAGGCAGACGCACGGTGAAGAAAAACACAACTTATATTTCGGCATCAGTTTCCGATGCCATCTTCACAGTAAAAACAACTACACTTGTTTCATTTAGGCACATCAATGCATTGCATTTTCGTTAAATTTTGTATCTGAAATAACAGTAAGTTTAGCAATGTTTAACAAGAAAAGAAATTTCGAACACATGCGTAGAGGGCGTACATAAAACCTATTACCTTGCTGCAATGGGAACAAGGGCAAATGAATATGATTTAAAAGGTAGCCTTTCATATTTTAGTTTAAAATTCAATAAAATAGTGATGTGCATATACATTTAAGTACGTGTTAAAACTCACTGTTACCTGTTTTAAAAGTTTAAAACGTTGTACCAACATCCTAACCAGAGCCAACATATTCAAGACAAGTCAGTGGCCATTGTGGATTGTAATGTAGGAAGGTGAAATGACGTATGGTATTGAACTGGAAGGTGATGTGTTCGGAAATTTGGAAGGTGTAATAATCGAAAATTTTAAAAGTGAAATAGAAAAGCCTAGATTTAAAAGTGCAGTATCAGCGTGTCCAGAATTGGCTGGGCTGAAAGGTACCATGGAGTGGGAAAGGTAAGGGTGGGTTGAGACAAAGAAAGAATAAGGGGTGAGAAAGAAAAAGAAAAGCCTGGTGAAAGGAAAGAGATGAGCAGGGTGGCTGAATGGGGGAGGAGAGGTGGAAAGAAAGAGAAAACCATGGGAATAAAAGGGATGAAAGAGGGGGGGGAATGGGGCGTAGTAGGGGAGGTGTAGGGAAGGGGGAAGGGAGAGGACCGCCCCCCCCCCCCCCCCCCCCCCCCCCCCAGCCCGCGGGAGGGCCAGACCCCGGCAAACCCGCAGGTTTAAGGGGGGGGGGGATGGGGGGGGGTGGGGGAGGTTTGGGGGGGGGGGGGGGGCCCCCCCCCCCCCCCCCCCCCCAAAAAAAATACCCTAGGAAGAGGGAGGAACAGAAAACCAGGGGAAGGAAAGGGTTGAGGACGGTTGTGGTGGACGAAATGAGTGGAGAGAAGACAACGGTTCAATCAGAGTAAAAATGACTTGGCCCAGCGGTCATTGGTCTACTTAGTTATTGGCCCGCACTTTTAAATCATTAAAGTATGAACATAACATTAAGAATATAATTGTAGCTGTAGTGAGGAATAATCAAGGCGAATAAACCACTTTCCGAGTTATTGGCCGGGATAAATAATTGTCTAACAATGATTTTTTTTGAAAACTGCGGGCCAATAACTACTTTAAGTTATTGGCCCGCACTTTTTAAATTGAATAATTGAATTGAATTTTATTGCAGCAGGAAATTGGTCCGAGACCATGCATCCCGCCTTGAAATCCGCCTTACAGGCCAAATGAGACAACAACAAACTGAGGAAAACAGCACTAACAGTACACCAAACTAGCCTAAACTTCACCACCTGTAAAAGCAACTATCCAATCACAGAGCAGAGAAAGGAGGAGACGGAAAGGCAAGCCCCACCCTATATACGAATTCCTGAAGCCCCTACAAACCGTGCGACTGCTTTCAGTCTACCAAAACAATCGCGCGGTTTGTACGCGGTTCACGAATTTGTATAGAGTGGGGGCCTGCCTCTCCGTCTCAACAAAACATTAAGAAATATCGCTGTAGCTGTAGTACTACTGCTCTACTTGACCATGGTTTCGTATTTTTATTTGGATTTATGCACTACAGATATATAGGCACGTCTTCGTCACTATCTGTATCCAAAATTGAAACTATATTGACGGCAATACGATATCCTACGATTAGTGCAGGCATTTGTACGCGTAAATAATTTTTTTCGCAGATCTATCTTGGAAGACACTCCCCCTCCCCACTCCCCCCGCCCCAACTCCCCACCCGTTAGTTACGCCACTGCCAGTCAATAACACATACTTTCAAATAAATTTGCGTAACTGTCGCATTGGCAGAGGCGGATGTATACAAATACTTATATATTTATATTTGTATTTACTTTGGCAGAGGTGGTTTCCCCCTTCACGAGGCCTACAATTAGTGTGGGCATCTTGCAGATAGCCTACCACTAGGCTACACTAGGAGGCGGCGTGTGCGTAACTAGTAGCTTTAAACAGCGCATTGTAACTTGATTTTGGCTTGATTCCGAAATACCCCTTCACCATACAAGCAGCGAAAACTCAACGACGAACAGCCCCACCAGACAACTTCTATTAAAAAATTTTCGTGTCCACAGAGCATTGTTGTTGGAAATGAGAAATTATCCCACCACGCCTGGGAATCTGGCTGTTGCAGACATAGGGCCTTAGGGCTTCGGGCAGATGACCAGGAGTGGTTAACGCTCGTTAAACCCTTTAACCCTTTTTTTTAATTATCCCACCACGCTATTGCAACAGTAAAACTTTTGGGACGTCGTGTAAGCAGACATTGTTGATGCATTGTTGCTCGATTCCGAATGCCCCATCACCATTCATGCAAAGAAAACCCAACTGCGAATAACCCCTTCAAACAAGTTCTCTTAAAAAAATTTAAGAGATGTTTTGCAATAGACCTTTCAGAACGACGCGATAGACATTGTTGCTCGGGCAATGACATTGCCAAGGAATACACTGAACAATTGTTATCGCCAGCGGGATATTCAGTCGGTTACAGCCCTCAACCATGGGCCATTCGGAAACAATCGCCCGTGGGCGGTGCGCGCCCTTGTGCATTATTTCCGAATGGTTCGCGGTTTTCGGGCATTAACCTTTACAGAATCTTAAACAAGCAACATTATGAAGCTTGCACCAGGGGGTCGCAACTGTACTAGGAACAGTGCATTCCAAACCTTCGCACCCTGCCTTCCTTCCAACGCTTGGCCGATGTCAATAACGCCAACATGGCACCAACATCCGTTCTCATCTGAATGAGATCTGATGAGATTCGCCGAAGACCAATCCTAAAATATATTTATTTATTTATTTTAATGAAAAAAATTATTGGAATCTCTCCTATAAAGAGCATGACAACAATTTCAGATTAAAACAACACTTTCACGAATTCATTCAGGCGAGAGCAGAGGCAAGTGCGAGAACTGGGTACAACAAGTAGTAGGAAAGTGATATATTCGACCAGGAGGACAGACCAGGAGGCCCCCATGTAAACTGGAAGTGCCACCATTTTCCAAGCGAGTTGTTGCCATGGTAACCGGAAGAGGAACTAGAAGTGCCACCATTTTGAATGACGTCACTTCCTGACCGCCATTTTGGGGTGTTCCATATTGAAGGTCTCCATTTTGGGGTGTTCCACATTGAAGGGCTTCATTTTTGGGTGACCGCCATTTTGGGGTGTACCATATTGAAGGTCTCCATCTTGGGGTGGCCCTAATTGAAGTCAGCCATTTTGGGGATTCAGTTTCAATTCCCAAAATTATTAAAAATATGCCCATAACTCGGAAACCGTTGGTCCCACAGCAAAACGGTTAAAATTTTGTCCCCCGCCGAAACTCGGCCTCGGCTATCAGTTGGCCCGGTCAAAAATTATTTTGGCTCCCGAAAAAAAAAAATTGGCACAATTCCAAAAATATGAAAAAATAGCTGAAACTCGAAAACCGTCGGTCTTAGAGCAAAACGGTTCGAAGTTTGGCCTCCCCTTGTCTAACCCCATACATCAAATACTCTGGGAGGTGGCTGCCACAAGGTTCATTTTCCGATTAAATGGCCGTAACTCGGGTATCTACAGCGAAACGGTTCGGAATATGGTTTCCCTTTAATTAGTCCTACTTGTTACTCAATCTATCAAGTGGCTGCCACCAAGTTCATTTTATTCAATTATTTTATTTCGGCCACAACTTCGAACAAATTAGTATATCCTTTAGTTAAATAATACAGTACGGCTAAACAATAATGTCCGCATAAAATTTCGTTGGCTGCTTGTATCCTCTTCGGATTCCAAATGATCTTCTTGTTTCGAAGATAATCATAGAGTTCTGTAGGCGGTCTTAAATCGAACGAATCGAAGTACAAGGCGCACGAATCGCCTTTTAAGTAATACGCGGTCCAATGCGTTCCTTCGCCTTCTCCCGAATCCAGCAAGTTTATTATTCCGCATTCTACAGCTTTGGGGTGTATAGGCCCTCTAAATCTTTGCTGTAGATCTTTGCTGTAGACCCCTCTAAACGTATTTATTCCTAGCTTCTTAGCATATTTGGCGAGATCTAAATTCGTTAAGGCTCTGTTCAAAGGTACCCCGACTTCATGTAGAATCCTCGTCCACACTGTTTTTTTTTCTCCCCAACCCTCCACCTTTTTTAGAAGCGGCGGCAAGTGCTTCCATCTTGGCATTGTGACGTTTTATTTCTTCGAGCTGTCTAGAGTTAGCCTTGGAGTCATTGACAGCCTTGGCTATTCTGGCTGCTCCACCTCCAACCGCTCCTAAGGCTGCGAATAAATTAGTATACCCTTTATTACAATAATACAGTACAGCTAAGCAATATTGCCTGCTTAATATCTTACACTATAACTTCGATCTTACTTGAGATGAAAACCAGAGCCGCATGTTTTATCCCTAAGTCGAGAGTAACAACGAGACAAAACTCTGATGTTGTATAGGTTTATAGTATATCCTCCTTTTCATTTTTAGTTACAATTTCGATAGCCTCCAGCCCGGCTAGAATGTCGATAATTTCCTCTTCTTGTTCTGCTACCCCCAGCAACGATAAACCGATCAAGATTCTGAGCCTGTCTGCCAACTCGTTCGTGTTGCCATAATCTACTTCGGCGGCCTCTGCTTCCGATGTTTCGTCGTCCGATCCACTGGATTCTTCGTCCGAAACCGATTCCTCCAAATCTTTTTCTTCTTCTTCTTCGGACTCGACATCATCTTCATTGTCGGGTTCTTCTTCCTCGGGGACACCCCAACCCCTTTTTCGTTCCGCCTTCAAGTCCTCCCAGATCGGTTTGATAACACGAGCGTACTTGCAGCTCAGATTCGATTCAGGCTTGCCGGAGTATGGGTCGTTGTTGCGGTATATGGCGTGACTGTCTTTCAGGATAGATGCATACGAAGCCAAGACCTTGGGCTGGTTCGTTTCGAACTCCAAGTCTTTTCGGGTCAGTAAACTCCACAGCTGATTTCTTCCTCGGTAAGGTTTTCCTTCCAACACATAGTCGTTCTCGTATATCTCGATGGGTTTATCCCCTATCATTAGGTCTCCTCCCCCATTGTACCGTAACCCGAAGACGGAATCGTTTTCTCTCGGCGTTGCGAAAAATCTACGCAAATAATACCTCGCAGTCGCACCCAACGCCTGGTCCTTCAGAAGTGACTCTAAAGTGCGATGGGGAGGTCTCGTCGTCGTGTCCCCTTCTGACGCGTCACTGCGCTCGTCACCATCGTCTTTACGTTTTTTTGCCTCAGGTTCGTCATTCACGCCATCGTCTTTACGTTTTTTATCCTCGGGTTCCTCCTCATCATCTTTCACGAGAGGTTTAAACGAATCTCGAAGGCCTTCGGATCGCGTATCTTTTTTTTTCTTTGCACCAAAGTTTTTTTTATCAAGTTCTGTACTAGATATCCTCGTTTATCTTCTATTCTTATCCTGTCTAAGCTTTGTACTAATGTGTAAATATATATATATATATATATATATATAATTTTTTTTTAACTCTTTACTAATCTAATTCTTCTTTTTATAACTGAGAATGAGGAAAACCTAAAAACATAAACCTATCTAATGGAAAACGTCCAAAAACAAAATTTAAAACGTACTGGAAACGTACAAAATATGTAAGTTAAACCTATACATATGTTTTATTCACGTATCGTCGTTTCCATTTCGTTCTACACGCGTTAATTGTTCGTTAATTGTTCGTTTCACGTGGCTTTAAAGGAACGACGAGGAACCTTACACAAACATCGAAAATACATACGCTAAACGTGTAGCGTACCTTTTATTCATGGTTTGATGTTTCCATTAAATAGGGGCTAAATAGGGGTGGCCATCTTAACAAAATGGTGGACCGGATGTGACGTCAAGACCTTCCAATTTGATGGTCTTCATCCAAGATGGTGGCACTTAGTTTTTACTTGATGGCGGCCATCTTGTCTGTCCTCCTGTCTGTTCAAATTTAGTACTATCCTACTACTGGCAATGTATGTATGGTAATGACATTTATCAATAAAAAAAACCATTCAACTATACAAAGAGTGTAAAATATTAAAAGTAAAGGAACTTCACAAAAAGTCATTTAGCAATGCATTCAAAGTAACCACAAAAAATTTAGACAAAAAAAAAGAGTATGAAAAGGAGATATGAGATGCCAAGCTGGAATAATGCATATGGAAAAAGTGGAAAAACGTATTATATAACACTATTATTAAATGAAATGCCAGAAATATGCTAACACATGTAAATATGAAAGAACTACAGGAAAATTAAAAAAAAAGTACCTCATGATACATCAGTTAGATACTTATTCTTAAAAGCCAGTGAGAAGCACCGATAATTTATGAATACATAAAAGTAATATATATTTTGTGTGATACTTAGTGTATGTAATGTATTAATTATTATTATTATTAATCACAAATTGTAAAAGAAAAAGATGATGATGCAATATCTCATACAAGCTTTCTATAGGCTTCGAGAATTGCTTGCAATAAAAGAACTTATTATTATTATTATTATTATGAATGTCCGATACGGAGTACCGCAAGGTTCAATTTTAGGCCCTCTCTTATTCATTATTTATATTAATGATATTATTGAAGGAAAACTTCAAGACCAAATTATTTTGTATGCAGATGATATTCTTTTAGTATCTATAGGGAAAAATCAAGAAATCATGGTTCTAAATCTACAAACAGATTTTAATAGCATAAATCAATATTTATATACTAATGAATTATACATTAATAATGATAAAACTAATTTTATGCATATAGCTACTTCACATACTGAAAAAAAATTGTGTCATTACGCTCACACTGTGAAAACTGTAAAAATAATGATACATGTACCAAATGCAATGTAATTAATTGCTTCATTAGGTTATCTGGGAATTGAAATCGATGAAAATTGGAAATTTTATACACATATTGAAAAATTAAAAAAAATAAGGAAAATTATACCAACCCTGTATATGGTCAACAGCACGTTTGTAATTAACAAAATTAAATTAAGAAAACACTGTATGAGTCATGGGTGCTTTCACAGGTCAGATATGCTTGTACCATTTATAGGACGACAACAAACAGTTATATTGAAAGTTTACAACGGATTTTAAATAAGGCTGTAAAGGCATTGTTTGGCAATAGGCATACTATGTCCACAAAGGATATAATTAAGAATTACAAGTTTTAAACTTTTCAAATATGTATAAACTCACTGTCATTACTAATAATTACTTTGACAATACATATCAAACTAAAATAAGAAGACAAGGGAGAAAAAATGCGCCCTGGCTACAAGTGCCTACTTGGAGAAATTCATTTGGTAAAAGATGCCTTGAAATTATTATTCCATCCATATTAAATGATATTCCATCAGATATAAGAACGATTTTAACTAGAAATTATATTAAAAAACATATCAGGGATTGGTTAGCGAATCAGAATTGATAATTGTCCTATTCAATGTGGTGAGGATGCTTGTTAGCCCATGTATTATATGATTATGTATCATTATATGCAATGTAATGTAACATTTTCATCATTCAAAGTGAATATTTGTGTAATGGTGTATAAATAATGTTGTATTGCTGCTCACACAAACTCTTGAAGCTTCGAGCACTGTCTTTGGCAATAAATTATGTTATGTTATGTTATGTTATTACAGAGAAAGCCCGTGCTACGCACGGAGCCGGTTATGAATCAAGTTTACAGACCCACTTTTCCTGACGCACTTAAGCAAATAGGAGTTGACTTTTTGGATCCTATTGATCGGACTGAAAAGGGCGTAATTGTAAACATTTTCGACCAATTCCCCCCTCCCCCCTCCCCTCCCCTTCCGCCAACCTTGGACACTGGCTTAGAAACGGTGATTTTTGTTGGCCTCAGTCACTCAATCTGCGCAGTCAGTGGCTGAAATCACAGGACGAACCGTTTAAAGAATGTGCGTGCTGAGCCATCTTTGCATGAAGCAGTTTTTACTGTGGGAAGTAAATAAATAAGCTTTCGTAGAACAAAGTTGAAACCTTTAGCACGGCTGCTTTGGCATTTTTCTTTTCTTGGAGCGGTAGGAAGTAAATCAGCGGCCTAGGGCGGCCTAACAATGGCTCATTATTGTTTTGTTAATAATAATAATAATAATAATAATGTTTGTTGCTGAAGCACACAGGTCTGGCAAGAATCGCGGGCCAGCCAGCCTAAAGAGGGGCAGCATTTAAGATGCGCGTAAAAATATTTGATAAAAACAGAATGCGAAGGTGGCAAGGTAAAAACTAAAACAAGATAAAACAATTTAAAAGCAATTTAAAACAATTTAAAACAATTTAATTTAGGTAAAAAATAGTTTAAAAAATTTTTTTAATTGTAAAAAACTGCATGGCCAGTGAAAAGGTGGGATCGAATTAGGAAAGGTGGGTTAGGATTTCAACTACCTTACCACCAAGGTTAAACCTGCCAGGGACACAAAGGTCCCCGATGGTATCGCCAGTCGAACAAAAAAGGAGGAGAAGGGTGGATGGCCAATTGTCCTAAAACAAAACAATGAATAAAATAAGTAAAAAAAAATGTACAAAGCTTAAAAGTCTTTACATAAGTTGATCGTCACAATAAAAATAAAGCAATTAATATTAATAAAAATAACGCATATACCACAATAGTAACTTGATAGTTGACGTTTTGGTTGTGAGACGCTGACAAAAGTGAAGGCGAGACTATGATGCTCTCTTAATGAAGGCAGACAGATATTCCGTCCCTAATTCTTTCCGGAAGCCGTACTCCGAATCCATACATACCGTCCTAGAACGAAGGGCATTCCAAACGGGGGCTCCCGCACCGCAAAAAAGAATCTTCGGCAGTCAAGTCTGGATCCCCTAGTCTCAAGTTTCCAAGGGTGACCCCTGGTCATTTATGAATACATGGTGCTAGGTCGAAAAAAGGAAGGTCGATCGAGATTAAGTTTCGAATAATCTTGTATGTCAAGATGAGGTCAAATCTTAAATGGCGCAATTCCAGAAGCTCAAGTCCTGCTCTTGACAGACGTTCAATATTATCAATATGATCAATATGATCAATATTTCCGAGTCCTGGAAGGCACTTCGTGAATCTTCTTTGAACGGATTCGATTAAGTCGATGTCTTTAGCAAGATATGGGGACCACACAGGATTGGCATACTCAAGTATTGGGCTGACAAAGACCTTGAACGCCCACACCTTGGTTTGTAGATGGCCAGACGTGATGCATCTATTAACCACTGCCAGCCGGCGGAAGGCTGTTTAACATACCGTCAAAGTTACAGAAGTTTGATTTTGACGACTACTTTGCAAGATAGCTAGTAGTGGCGCCAGCCAACTCCAGATGGTGGGGGGGAGGGGGGATTATTCCCCGACAGGTAGGCAAAGAAAATGAACAGTTTTTTTTGTTAATTAAATTTGTTGTATTTTAGCAGGGGTTTGGCGAAACCAGCTAGGGAGTCTGGGGGAATGCTGTAAGCTCCCCCAGCAGGGTCCAGGCAAGCAGATGCATTTTACACTATTTGAGGGCCTATTTTCGGCTTCCCGAGACTCGTTTGTACCACACTGTCAAGCAAATTTTGGTTGTTTTTCGACAACATTCTTTTAGCACGAGAGGTCGTAAAAACCTACTTGTGACCAAAATTGTATTTTTTATACACTTTATTAACAAATTAAATCAACTGATGTATAAAAAAAATAGTATTAAATTAACGTTAACTAACACTGAATAATTTAGGTTTGAAAAATATTGCTGTTTACTTTTCAATTGGCGGAAGATTTAGCTGACGTTCCTGAATTAACTAAGAATTAGTGGTGGCAATAGGCAAGAGGAAAAGAGCTACTAGTAAATCAAACCGCCAACTCAGTCTTCAATTTTGATTCTTTTTACGGTTTTTATGGAGTTAATTGATATAAGACTTCAACTGACGAAAACTTTTTAAGGAAAGCTTAACAAATTTTGTTCTGTACAAATTTAACTGACTTTTCGGCAATAACCATAGCAAGTGCACAAAGTTGGCCCTTAAAGGTACACGGCCATTTGCGAGCACAGTGAATTCTTTTTTAAGTCCTGTATTGATTATACACTGAATTTGAGCAGGCGTCCTCTTGGTTGGGAGGCCGGGACTCTGACCACTGGGCTGACCACTGCTCCGTCTGTTTGGGGTCCGTTTGACACCTCACAAACTTTGCGTTGTGCGTTGGGCTTTTAAAATCGGACCTTCTCCTTTTGAGAAAACTGGTAATGCGTTGGCATTCCAAACGTGTTGCATAACTTAGCTGACTGTTAAATCATGGCGTTGATGGTCTAACGCAGCAAATCAATTTTCAGTTTAGCCATTTACAGTAAGTAGTACACGATTTTCGCTCAGTTCATTGATATCACGAATTCAAACGGCGAAAACTTATCTAGAATCCTTAACTAACAAGTTTTGGTTTGTACATATTTAGTTGACGTTTCTGCATTAACTAAGACATCTCATAAAATTATGGAGGTGATATGGCAGCAGCAGTAGGACTACTGGCAAAAATAAACGGCAAACTCTATTTTGAGCTTTTTTCCCCAAACGTTTTACGACTTTATGTCGTCGTGTAGACTCAGGCTTCCGGCTGTTCCCGACGATAATCTCGGTTACTCCCCGACAGGGGGACAAGGCTTCACCGACGGGGAGCTCTTCCCCCGCCCTGTCCCCCCTGTGGCACCATTCCTGAAGATAGCAATGATCAGCCTCGTGCTCAGCAGTATTTGTTGTTGTCCACTTTGAAACAATTCCGCTCAGCTCTGAAAGCCTTCTTCTGCGAATTAAATAAGCCATTGCATCGCTTCAAGCTGCTAATTTCGAGGCCTGCTGTCCTCGACATTAACAACGCAGCTTAGTTTGATTTAAAAGTGTACGCATTTAGCTGAAACATGGATTTTTTCGAACATGTTTATTAGGAGCCGTGGCCCAAAGCCGTACGCCCCTCTTATCGTATGTATATAACGTTACAAGCTCCGCACCACACCTTCATCACATCACGCATCACACGCTATACACCTTACACATTACATCATATGCATTATATGCACAGTACACTATATCCTACCAACTACCTATTGTACTCTAGATGCAGAACCGTGCACCATCCGTATCCAGCACTACACTTTCCTATGCACATCTGTACCCTTCCTTGAACTACTCATCGCACTGTAATTACGACAACCTCAGAACACATTCGCCGTGTATGAGTCACCCACCCACGTTCTCTCTCCCATTAAGGGAAAGTTCCAGTAGGTCACATACCATCTGCCTGCTTCTTTTACCAATAGCACTCCTACCACAGCACTGTCACACCCGCTTATCCTCTCTGTACAAGTCTTCACACCCTATCTTCTTTGAAGAGAAAGTTCCAGTGAGCATCTGGGCCACTCAGAAACATCACCGAGTGATGGGGAGGAGACAGGAGAACATCATAGCAACCATCCTATGCTACACAATAATCCCCACTTTAAAACAAAATTTCGCCACCATTCGTAACTTAATTTGTGGCTGCCTGCCACTCGTCAACGACAGCAGCAGCTCCTGTACTGAAGACAATCCTCGCAGCCAGGGAGCTAACAACATTCTCGCCCTATCGTATTTCCTGCAGTGGAGGAGAACATGCTCTGGCGTCTCTTCAACCATACACCTCGTGCATGTCGGCGTACTAACCCACCCAAATTTGAATTGGTGTGCCCTCAATAAAGTATGCCCAGCCCTAAGCCTGGACAAAATCTTCGCTTCACAACACGTCATTATGTTTAACCTGGTCTTTGCACTGCACAAAGGGTGCAGTACGTAAAAGCTCCTGGCCACATCCGACGCCTCCCAGTCCCTCTGCCACAATGCCCACTGTTTTACTATGGGACGACGCATTTGTGCAGAAAAAACTGGGACGACAGACGGACACACCCCCACCTCGGCTTCCCTGGCAAGCCCATCTGCCTGTATATTCCCCGGGTTACCACAATGGCCTCTCGCCCATCTAAACGCAACCCGACCATTACGAGTCGGTACCCACAATTTCCAGAGCAGTGTGTAAATTAGATGATCCTAATTTTCACCCTCAGGTTTTCACACGACGTCTACAATAGCCTGTGACTGGCTAACGAGTCAGTATACGGTGTGAACGATGCCAGCTGCAGCTCTATAGCTACATCAATCACAACAGAGATAGCGTGCAGCTCAGAGAGCATGCTCGACGTTACAGCATGCACATAACGCCGAACCGTGACATTCAACGACGGAATCGACGCTCCAAGACCAACTTTCAGCATGCCGGCACGGAAGGAGGCACCACAAAAAATGTCACACTCCGTACCAGTAGCCTGAAAGACACAAATTAGCTCCGGGCACCAGGTACAGGGACTGAGAGACCGTGCACCAGCAACTGCTAGGACACTTTCTGAAACCTGCTGAAGCAGAGTCACCCCAGTACCCGCTTCTCCAAGAATACTCCTCACCTGCTCACTTAATTTACCATAGTCTCCTAGAATCCTGCCAACCGGGTCACTTTGCCCCCAACTTAGATTACGCAGGCAGAGTGCACCAAAAATTATTTGGCTCTATACTCCACAGGCATCTCTCCGTATTCCACCCACAGTGCTTGTACAGGGATAGAAGAAATACAGCCCGAAACCGCACGCAGACACTCATTGACTGCAACCTGTAGCACCTTTTAAGTGTTTTTTTAGAAGTCACTAGAAACGGGAGGTGGTAATCCATCACTGATCGAACAAAAGTTCTGTACGCTGCCAACAGTGCTCATCTCTACTACCTGCCCACAGCACCATTAACGCCGTCTTTCACCCCTGCCACATTCTGTGACCAGTCTAAAGTCGCCTTTAAACTACACCTAGGTACTTAACCTGTGCTTTCGGTCTTACCACCTGGTCTCCTACCTGTAACCGTACACGATCAAGTGCCACCCAGGTGTACTTTGCAACCACTACAACCTCAGTTTTGGCTGGGGCTAATAGCAGACCACGCTCACCAAGGAGACGCTGGACAGCATCAAGGGTCTTCTTCACCTGCTCCATTAGCAGCTCCAGCACATCACCCACAAACCATACTGCAACATCATTTTCATAGCAGACGATGTTAGCAGAGGCTCTGAACTCAACCAGCACTTCATTGAGCGCTACAGCAAACAGCGTCGGACTCAAGCAACTTGCCCTCAAGCCCTCTGTCGGTAGTTGCTTCAGTTGACCAGCTGCCATTCACTCTTGTCACAAAAGCTCGTGCTCCCAAAAGTGCTACTATAGTGTCTACCAACCGCCCACTAACACCCATCTTGACTAGAGTTGCCTTGACCCACGCTATGGACACAGTATCATAGGCTGCTTAATGTCCAGAAAGACAGCCAAGACAACCTTCCCCTGTGCACACGCTTCCCGAATGCTGGAGAGTAGGAACAAAACTGCATCTTGCGCACTACGATTTGAACGACACCTAAATTGCACACTGGCTAGACAATCATTAGGTCATTGACCTCAACCTCCCATGTTAAAGCCGAAATTTCGATGCTTAATTGCTCTTCTGTCTTTCAATATTTTCCACTCAAATTTAGTACATAAGCTTTGTTGGACTTGCTGAACTTGTGACCGAACTTTTATTAATTTCTGATTTGTCACATCGGAGATCTGGACTTGAGCTGGAATCATGATTTTCATTTTTGGCTTCTTACTTCTTGTTGTTGGCACGACACGTTTCTGCTACGCTCTCTGCAGATCAAACTATTTGTCCTATAAAGCTGGTTCTTAGGTCATTTTACAGGTATGGGTCCGCAGATGTGCCCTTTCCATAAGGCGTTTTCTAATTGGTCAAGTGGTTCAGGGGTTAGGAAGCTCTAAACGACCCGATTGATTGTTTTACATTGTTTTAAACATTGTTATCATGCAACAATGCCAATCAATAAACACCAGCTGCTTAAGGTTTAGACACACGCTAGTGTGTCGCCGCCGAGTAATAGTAGTACATCCGATTGTAGACATCCAATTGTTAAAAAAGAATTGTAAGGCGGCTTCACTAACAGACTGTGTCTTTTAACTGAAACGAGCTTATACCTGATTTCAGCATACTGGTGTAAATTCCCCTAGCGGTAAAAACATTTGCAAATCGTTTGAATCAGGTGTCTTGGATCCAGTAACGAAGAAAACCTCAACATTAAAATGTGGGAACGTGTTCTTTATGGAGAAAAAGTTCCCTCAATAACGTTGATTTGTGTTACTAGTAACTAGTGACTATTAACTAGCTAATCACCAGGCTCCCATGTTAATTCTCATTGGGAATAAAGGCCGACCCTTTTTCGAAACTTGGCAGCTTCTCTTAAACCAGGTTTGGTTTTGGGTGGATAAGATTTAACTGATCCCAAGCCCAAATAGCAAAGGAACTCGAATAAATTTTCGTGTAAGGGTTCAGATACTCCAGTGTTACTGTCAACTTGAAACTTTGCTGTATACAATCATTATACATGTAAATGCAATTAAAGCCAAAGCCCAAAATTCAAAACTTCCTCGCCCCTTCCGCAGAAACCCAGGTGTTTGATCTTTGGTTTTAAATGTATTTACTCCCCGCCCCCATACCATGCCTCCCCCTCCCCCCCCCCCCCCACCGATGAAAATAAATTGCTGCTAATGATGCTCCTTAAATCCTTACGTTTAATAACAGAAGAAGGAAGGAATAATTTATTTATTGAGGCCGCGGCCCGAGGCCACACGCCCTCCCTAGCAGAAGAATAATATAAGGAGCACTAAAGACCAGACTGATTTTTGTTTATTTTTTGATCATTGTTAAAAGGCTACAATGCCTATCAGCAGTAAGGTTGGTCCACAACAGCAACGACTTTTTAATGAAACGTGAATGCAAACCATTACTGATAGGGTTCGACTATTTCTGCTTGGTCTGCCGTATTTTATCCAACCGTTTTGCAATATAAGGTATGTTTCCATAATGGTTTGTGTATAGGTTGTTTCATTTGTACTTTTTATCACTTTTTCCCATTGTGCTTGCTGAGGTGGCTGTAATTCATTGCAGTATAATTTATCTTTTTCAAGTATATTTGTAACCCTATTCTTTACGTTAGGGTTATGCTTCGGCCTGTTTGGCCAACAATTGTGTCGTGTTACGATTTGTGATTATTTCAAGTTTACGCATATTCTGTGTCGTGATTCCTCCCTCTTGATTGTTGCGTATCCGACGCTATTCAAAAAGAGCATTGTTTATTTTAGTTTTGTTTTTTTATTGAAATTTTCTGGTTTAACATTTTTTATTATTTGCTCTGAGTCCAAAAACTATTCTGGGTTTCGTATTACCTTTGCGATTACTTGAGTCCCAAAAAAAGTATTTTTGGATTTCGTATTGGATTTGTGAATATTTGCGATTTGTGAATTCTGTGTTGTTATTCCTCCCTTTTAATTGTTGTATGTCAGAAGCTATTCCAAAAGGCTATTGCTTGTCTTAGTTTTTTACTATTTACTAGTATTTACTTGAAATGTTGGTATTTCTGGGATCGGTTTAACATTGCCTTTTGGATTTCAAGGATTTAGCTCTATTGTCGAGTTCTTTTCTTCATTCACATTTGCAGTGCTAATTTCATTATTATTACAGAAGAGTAAACAGTTTCAGACTTGCACTGATTGAGCGAGCGAGCGAGCAAAATTCAGTGCATTTGTAACAAGTACGCAAGACTTAGACTGATTGATAAAGATGCAAAACTTAAAAATAAGCAAAAATAAGTAAATATGCAAAAATAAACTGTATGGTATGCCAAAGTAGCACGAATTAGTAAACAAAAACGAACTCGTTTGATGCTTAAGGTAAGGTTTAACTGATTCGAAGTCAAAACAACAAAGGAACACAAATAAACTTCCCTGTAAGGTTTCAGATACTGCAGTGTTGTTGTACTGTGTCGTCCACGTGAAACCTTACTGCTGTATACAACCTTTACACACGTAAATACAAATAAAGTCATGGCCCAAATTTCAAAATTTGTCAAGCCCAAAGGAAACAAAGGAAGAAAAATGTAAGGTTACACATTCGACCACTTTCTTGGCTAAATTTGTTCAGTGTTCTTCAGTCACGAAATCTACTTTTCGTTCATCACCTTACTGATGATACATATATCGTTTTTCAAGATTTTCAAGCCCTTTTCCAGGCATGGAATTACATTATTACTTTCCAGGGCATTTCTAGATTTTCAAAGCCTCGCACGAACCTTCAATTACGTGTAGAGCTGTTGTAAACCCACAAACACGGTAATGTTTTAAGCATTTTCCAGCAATGTCGTGTAGCCAAGAAGAATGTACCAATCATTAGCTGAAGTATCGTGTGCAAAAATAAAATTGGTAAAAACATTTGAATACAGCAATAAGGTTTCACGTGGACGAAACAGTACAGCAACACTGCAGTATCTGAAACCTTCCAGGAAAGTTTGTGTTCCTTTGTTGTTTTGACTTCGAATCAGTTAAACCTTACCTTAAGCATCAAACGAGTTCGTTTTTGTTTACTAATAGTATTCCATGTGCCAGTTCAGCCGCCTGATCACCATTTGCTCATAAACTTTTCGGATACACGATAATAAAGCTATCGGCCGATAATTTACCAATTTTGACTTGTTACTGCCTGGTTTGTGAACCGGGACAAGAATGGTGAACAACCAAGCTGGAGGAATGGGTGCCCCACCAATAACCTGACTGAACAGAGCCAAAAGAGACTGCTGCTCTGCTACAGACCGTCGACATATGGCATCATAGCCAACGCCATCAATGCCTGTTGCACTAGAAGTTTTGCGACATGACAGGGATGCTATAACTCCTGTATCATGCATGGGAGGGAAGACCCCTTCTCCAAGGTTGTACACACTCGCAAATCTTGCATTGAAGGCGTCTGCCATTTGCACTCCACTCAAAACTTCGCGGTTGCCCATAGTTGCAGCCATACTATACACCCACGTCTGTGCAACGTTGTTCCCACTCCGTCTCAGAGCTTTCCACGCTTGCAGAAGCGAGTTTGAGTTCGCAACTTGTTCACACAGGCGCTCACTGTACGACTCCTTCTCCCGTCTGAGAGTAAAGCACGATTCATCCGACAACCCACGACACGCTAACCACAGCTCCTCACTAGGAATCCGTTTCCATCTCCTATGTGCCTTACGCCTATCCCTGACAGCAATTGTGCATCGGTTCGTCCACCACGACGGGCGACGGACGCAGGGTAGTCCACCCCGCCGCTCTCGCTGCGGTTGCACACCTATCCAGTTCTCAAAAATGCCATTACTTACAACCAGACGCCTCAGTTCGGCCTGTCTGGGTGCACCTTCTGCATGCGAGGGGTCAAAGCAACTGGAAAGTGGTCACTCCCACGCAAATCATCTGAAACTTCACACATGTACCACTCAGCAATAATGCGCGAGCACACAAAAATGTCCAAAACCGATTCTTGAACTCTGTTTTGCTTGCTGCCACCGGATAAACGTGGGTGTACCATCTTTCATGATTTCCAAATCCTGAGTGCTAACAACACTGGCTAACCTTCGACCCCGAGTGTCAGTTTGCAACGAACCCCAGTCATAGTGGTGGCTATTAAAGTCACTACCAATAATGACTGGCGCCGCAAACTGCCCGAACCACTTTGTCCACTCAACAGCTGTTGGATTGCCGGTGACATGAACAAAGACAACGGTGACCCACTTGCTACACATATACACTTTTATCGCAACTGCATGAACGCCTCTGACATCATGCACAATTTGAACGGTACAAAATGAGACAGCCCACTTGTCAAAGCCACCGACTTTAGAGCCCGAAAATACAAAATCCGCCCCCCAGACTGATGCATCAAATCCTTGCATGTTGTTAGCCTCCTGAATGCCAAGAATTTCGACATGATGCAGGAGAAGCTCCACATCATCTAACTTACGTTGCACTCCTCGTGCATTCCACGACGCAATTTTAAAGCATGCTAGCGTTGCGAATTTTAGGTGAGGTCCCTTAATACATCCCCTAACCAAACTCCCCCGTTTCTCCTGTCTCCTCAGACTCACTACAACTCAGGATGACTTGACTGTCTTCAATTTGCGACTCTTGGGCCTCATTTGAAAGTTGGCCCTCAACATTTTGTGTATTACCTGCAGTACTCGCATACACGTGATCTCCTCCTTTCTGTGACGCACTTACTACTTCAACCTCTTCAGAATCGATGAACATAGTGCATTCATTACCGCCACTTCCCTTTTCTTCTCCTTCACCTGCAGTGATGTTGTCACGGAGGTCAACAATCGGTGGCGTTGGCGTCTGCGACCTGGTTCCCTTCTTCCTTTTTCTTTTTGCCAGTGGGGTTAGCCATGGCCCATCACTGTCATGGTTGCGTTCGTCGTGTTGTGACGTTTCATTCCTCTGCTGCATTCCTCCATCAGCCGCACAAATAGCACCATTCTTCCTTGTGCCTTGCTGCTGCAACTCTGCATCCTCCGATACCGCGGTGAGACATGAGGCACTAGTACTCATGGCAGGCAGACCCAGGTTGACCTGACTGCTGCCACGCTGCTGCTGTTGCTGTTGCAGTTGCTGTTGCTGTTGTTGTTGTTGCTGCTTCTGTTGGTGATGCTGTTGATGTTGTGGTCGCCGTGATTGCTACATACTGCATGACACTACGCCCAGTTGCTGCTGTCCTTGCAACACTTGCTGTTCTTTAGCAATATTTTCTCACGCAGCTGCTTGAAGGTGGGGACACAAGTGCCGCGGGTCACACCAGATCTCACATGTATCGCACGCACGGCTCGCGCACGCACGCCGGAAGTGCCCCCTCATCCCACAACACAGACATTGTAGCGCCCGATCCTTCACTAAAACTAGCGTTTGGATGCTTTTGATCGTGATCACAGCCGGGACATCTTCTATTGTTACTCCTTCCCGCAGACGAAGTGTCACATTACGAACTGTAGTTTCACACACTGACCTCCCACGAATACTTAACCTCTCGAATGCATGTTTCTCCAATGTTGCTATTCATGCAAATCCCATCGCAACTTCTTGCGCCATTATTCGTCTGGGCAACCAGTAGAGGCGCGCTTGTACCATCTGTTCGTGGAGTTCGTGCACCTCTACTGGATGTCCATTAATGATGAGCTTGGCTTTTAATAACTTTTGCTTCGCTGCCAGTTTTCGCACCTCAACTTCAAACACGTGCCCAACTCGCAGGGTGCCAGCACCCACAATTTCCTCAGCACTCACAACATCTACTACTGCCAGGTAGATCTGAGTAGTGGGGCAGGGCCTTCCTGCCAGTGCACAGACTATAACCACCGATCTTGGCATACGTACGTAAGTCCACCACCATACAGTTTTTTCAGGGCTAACAGATTTTTTGATTGTCCTTGATCACTCAGCACATCTTCAACCTCCTCCACTTCATCCCCTTCTTCTACTTCACTGTCACCCCATGCTGGTTTTGTTTTTCCTGCCACAGTAGCACTGCTGCTTCCCTGTCACTCACATTGTTTTGCTCAGTCGTCACTCCTCCTCCGCCATCCTGCTTTTTCTCGACTGCCCTGACTTTCATCGCTATGTCTACACCATATTCTCTCACTCTTCTTTAACTGATTCCATGCTTCCCTGCTGCTCGTATGACATGTACGAACACTTCATCTGATACTACCCCCAAGTTTATCTCACTATTTGTGAGCAGTTTCTTTTTCCTTAACTCCTGAAGGAGTGCATCAATGTCGGCTGCCATAGCCCTTCATTTTGCCCATCAACAATCGACGGTTTGGACGATAGTTTCCAATCCATAGCACGTGCACCAGGAATTGTTAGGCACCGTAGCAAAGACATTACAAACACTGAAAAGCGATTAGAGGAAGCCCGTGCTACGTACGGGGCCGGTCATGGATTAAGTTTACAGACCCACTTTTCCTGACATACTTAAGCAAATTAGAATTGACATTTTGGATCCTACTGGGTAGACTGAAATGGACATAATTGTAAACATTTACAAACATTCTCTCCCCCCTACCACCAACCTTGGACACTAGCTTACAAACGCTGATTTTTGTTGGCATCACTCACTCAATAAGTGCATCCAATGGCTGAAATCACAGGATGGACCGTTTCTTTTCTGGGAGACGAAGGAAGTAAATCGGCGGCCTAACAATGCCTCGTTATTGTCTTGTTTCACTTATAGAGGTTTGATTGTTGACGACTACTTTGCAAGATAGCAATGATCAACCTCGTGCTCAACAATGATTGTTGTTGTCCACTTAGAAACAATTCAGCTCAGCTCTGGAAGCCTTTATCTGCGAATTAAATATCGCAGATACCGTATCGTTTCCAGCTGCCAATTTCGAGGCCAGACACAGCTTAGTTTGATTTTAAACTAAGCGCATTTAGCTGAAGAAACATGGATTCTTTCATTTTACCCATCAACGGTTTTGACGATACTTTTCAATCCATAGCACGTGCACCAGGAATTGTTAGGTACCGTAGCAAAGACATTACACATGCACGAAAACAATGAAAAGCGATTGTACGGCCTCTTTTTCTTATTTGCTCAGCCGGGATCCAGAATTATTATGTAGATTAACTCTGTATGTTTTTAACTGCTTATGCATTTTATGCATAAAGCAGTTTTTGAGATTGCAGGTTGAGCCGTGGCAGGTTGAGCCGTGGCGATTGTCTAATGACGTCAAGTCCCACGCGAGTCGTTTATTTGAACAGTTCATGCGTATCAATTAGTCGGTGTTCCTTGATTTTCAATGAGAACACGTGCCAGCAAATTGTAGACTTTGGTAGGCAACAGTTTATGATTAAATCGTTTGCATTTGAATGGATTTAGGTCCTTGACTAAAAATATTTGCCAATTATGTTACTGTATGAAAAAAAAAGTTGAACCGGAACTAACCCAGCTTATTTCAGGTTTTGACAACATCCATCTATAAATTTTTGAACATAATTTTCTTAAGTTATTTGCCATTTCTTTTATAAGCATTTTAAACGTCCAGTTTTTGTCGATTTCAATTTCTAAGTGTTTCATTGTTTTTTCCCCAATCTAAACCATTTATCACTTATAAGTTTGATTTTTATAATTCAAGTTTTTACATGTATAATTTCTATTATACATGTATTATTTTTTATTTTCATTTTTGGTACTGCAATGTCCATTTGTAATGTCTTTACTTTACTTATAAACAATTCATTTGTAATGTAGTAATCATTTATTATATTAAAGTAATGTTGTAAATTATTTATCATTTCATTGTAGTCCCTATTTATAGATACCAGAGCTGTATCATCAGCAAACGTGAAAATATTAGTATTTTCTGTAATGTAAACAATGTCATTTGTATAAATTAAATACATACAATAGGGGTCCAAGCACAGATCCTTGTGGTACTCCGTATTTACTTACAATTGGAAAAAACTATTCTTTTCTTTTATTTGTACGATTGTCTTTCTATCATGTAAGTAGCTTTTTATTATATTGTGTATTTTTTTCCTCTTAAAGCGAAATTATAACATTTTTAATAATGTTTATCAAAAGTATCAAAGATTTAAAAAAAATCTATTTGTACAACTCTTCCATTGTTGTAGCCGTACCTTAATTTCGTTTAGATGCACGGCTGCAACAATGAAATCATTGTTGGACTAGAGTGCGGTGCGATCTTAATATATTGTCCTTCATTTAACCCTGTTGTTATTAGGTCATTTAATTCTGATAATAAATCGTTAGTTCCCATA